>MPNW01000700.1:65058-68093 GCA_011800805.1 Hirudo medicinalis | reverse complement strand
CAACATACATCATCATCATCATCATCATCATCATCATCATCATCATCATCATCATCATCACCATCATCAGCATAAGCAGCACCACCACGTCACCAACACCACCAACACCACCATCATCATCATCATCATCACATCTCAACAACAACAACAACAACAACAACAACAACAACAACAACAGCAGCAACAGCAACAGCTTAATGCAGTTGCCAAGTGACAAGTGGCGACGATGCAATCCACGCATGGTTGACAGTCTCCTGTCACGCAACACAAAAACAAGTGGAACACTTTGAAGCGAGACGTCAGCAACAACAACAACTAATACTACTAATGCAACAACAACAACAACTAATACTACTAATGCAACAACAACAAGAACAAGAACAACAACTGATGAATGAGTGAATTACATTCTCTTTCCGAGCACCGAACTTTGTACCGCGCACCCAGGACGTCAACACTCGGAAACAAATGGATGAATTAGAGGATGATGGTGATGATGATGATGGCGTTCACGACGACGTTGATGATGATAATGATGATGAATGTATTGACGGTGGTTTTCTATTACTTCCTTTTTCCAATCAACCAAACCATCCATTCATCCACGCATTTTTCATTGTAACCTGATAACACTTGTTTCGCTGGAGAGAAGTTGGACAGAAACGTGTTATTGGACATCATCTTCATCATCACCATTCATCTTCAAAACCATCGCCGTCATCGTCGTCATCATCATCATCACTCTCTACAGGTGTGCGTCTACCTCCTGGAAAGACTGGACACTTTGATGTCGAAATGCACGGAAGATGAGATCAAGACCGACATTCTCCCGATGCTCTTCAGTTCCCTCGTCTCCAACAACATCCAGTGCCAGGTACGCGCCTAAAAACCGCCCGACATCCATCCATCCATCCATCCGTGTCATCCACTCACACCCATACTGATGGACGTATCCATCCGGCAATCCATCCATTGTTCCATTACCGGACGTTAAACTCGTCATTTTCCATCAATGTCACTGCCATCATCATCATAAACAACAACAACATCATCATCAACAACAATAACATCGCCATCACCACCATCATCATCACTAATCATGTAGTTCATCATGTAATTCAATCATTATCATCATCATCATCACAGGAGGCGGCAATCAACGCATTCAGTTCGATCAGAACTTACCTTGACGAGCAGACGACCAGAAACCTCGTCCTCCCAAAGGCAAAGGCCCTCTTCTCCAAAGCGACCAACGTCAGGGTAGGTGGAGATGATGGCGGAGATATGATGACATGATGATAATGATAATCATCATGACGAACATTACCATGGGAACGATGCTAATAATGACCATGATGATGACGATGATGGAGAAGGAGGTAGGTGGTTGAAGATGAATTAGCATTTTGGCGATTATGCTATCAGAGGTGATAATGATGATGGATGGAAATACAACTGGAAAGTACTTCCGGTTTACATTCCAGGCGCCTCCTCATTTCGCGTCACGTGACTGAGGCATTATTCGAATCGACGAGGCTTAAGATCGGCATTTAATTAGCTGTCATCCTCACAAGCCTCGTCGTCGTCGTCATCATCATCACCATCATCATCATTATCACCGTCATCATCATCACCATTCAGACCGTCAACAAGCCTTTCGTCGTCATAAAATTTAAACCCTTGAAGCGAAAAACATCTTGAAAATGATGAACTTAAATCCTCTAAGAGGGCAGAATTTGTGGAGACATTTATGACCAAATGGGTTAAAATGGATGGAGTGGGTGGGTACAGATGTGTAGATGGGGATGGCCCCCCCCCCCCTCCCCCGTGTTGATTAGCAGTGCCCCTGAGGCAATGTCGAGGTTCTTACCCGTTATCAGTTGTGTCAAATTAGCCAATAACATGCACGTGAAGCATGTCGACGGACGAAAACATGCTTTTTCTCAAAATGTCATTTTGGAATGAAAGCTTAAATAAAAAAGTATTTTTTTAATAATATTCTCTGGCAGCATTTAATTAATAAATCATTCATTTATTTTACAGTTTTAAAATAAAACGACAGTGAAATAATAATAATGGAATAATGGATTATTATGAATAATTAAAAGTATTACTATTAGCTTATTCGTCGTCATCATCGTCGTAGTCATCATCATCATCAGCAGCAGCAGCAGCATCATCATCATCGCCATCGCGATCATCATCACATCATCATCATCATCATCATCACCGTCATCGTCGCCATATGCTTACATAGCGTCAAAGGCTACAAATATTAGTAACTTAGGCTCTCATCATTTTGATAAAAACGAACATCATCATTATCGTTGACATTGTCAGCAGCAGTGATTAAACTTGAATGATTAAAGTTCATTTTCAAAATAAAACTTAATTTTCATAACTTACACTGAATTTCATAACGCTAACTGAATTTATCAGTTAAACTAGCAAACCATTCAGTTAAATTTGTGTTATTAAGTTGTAAATAAATGAGTAAATGATTAAATGAATAAATGATTAAATGATTAAATGATTAAATGATTAAATGATTAAATTAATAAATAAGTAAATGAGTAAATGATTAAATGAGTAAATGATTAAATGAATAAATAATTAAATGAATAAATGAGGAAATGAATGAATAAGTAAATGAGTAAATGAGGAAGTGAGTAATCTTTTTTCATCAGCTGATTCGTGTTAATAAGAAAACAATTGTCAAACTGTTGAATAATTCATGCAATGATATCCGGACGACCTCCGGCAATTAGCCGGCATCCATCTTTGATGAGACATTCTTGCCGCCTCCTCCAGCTCTGGCGAGGACATTAAAACCAATCGGAATGATTTCATTACTTCATTTCTCTTCCTTCATTCTGTTTTCAATTCATTCCATCTGTCTATCCACGACTATCGACTGGACAAATGGATGATAATAGCAACAACAACAATAATAATAATAATAACAACAACAACAACAACAATAATAATAATAATAATAATAACAATAATATTAATAAACAATAATAATAGTTGAT
>MPNW01000700.1:34600-46332 GCA_011800805.1 Hirudo medicinalis | reverse complement strand
TTGCTCGATATTTCATTTGACAATGAAATGGACTCAGATGCATTTGAAAATAACATAATTAATTTATTTACAAGATTAAAGCAGTGAAAATATTTCTGCTGTTGAAAGCACTGTTGTACTTATTGTACTTATTATTGGTACTTAATTCAATGTTACTAAAGAAATGACAAATACCAGCATCATCTTTGTGGATGCATCGAGCCCAAGTCAATCCACTGCTCAGAACGGTGTCGAGTTCAAAGTCAAACCTTTCCACTGAGATTCCAACCCTGAGGTTCAAATTGTCAGAAGAAGGTATGATCATCTCAGTTGTTCCAGGTGGAATATGGGAGTTCCACTCTATATTTAGATTTGTCTGAGGTGGGAAAGATTAATCAAGGTGTAAGACAACCATCTCAGTCTGACCTTTAATCCAACAGGACGTCAATCGCTTACCTGACATTTGCGAGTGGAATGATGGAGATGACACCAATATACGGTATAATTATCAGCATCTTCCACCTCGGACCATTTCAAGTGGATGCTGTTATTAACCAGGGTGGCGTACATGTGTTCAGGTGATTTCGGTGCTGGCCAATCGGAATGCCTTGTTTGTTTACAGCACTTCAACAAAAACAAAAACAGCAACATGGATGCTCACCTCTGGAGGTGGATGGAATGATTAGCCAAGATGGCTGGATGAGGTTGTTGGAGCCCATCTCATTGTAGGACTTAACCTCCACCATGTAGTCCTTACTCCTGTTCAACTGCCATTTCAACTGGACGATCGCCTCGTCCGGGTCACTCCTCTCCGTCCTCACTTCCCCATTCACACCACCATCTTTCCTCAGGGGGTACTCGTAGCACGTGATGCCCGTGGTGTTCATCTTGCCATTCTCACATTCGTAAGGAACTTTCTGTTACAATACAATACAAGGAAATTTACAAGTCTGATATGTCGATTATTGTCATTAAAAGAAATAATGTTTTGTTTATAAAATCTGAATAATGAAATTGTGAGGTGGTATTTACTGAATGGATTCCAACCTTCCAGAAGATGTGGACGTAAGATTTTCCATCCGGAGAGATGGAAGANGTCAAAGTTGTAGGAGCCAGGAATGAGACGAGGATTCTCTTCGGGGACTGCATTTAAATTGTTGACAGTTACAGTTATCACATTATCACGTCCTCTATAACCAACAACATCATTAATATTTATCACATAAAACAACATCTGCTAACGAACAAATTATTACTAAAACAAATCATTACAAATTGTATCTGACGACATAAATGTCAACAAAGCACAGAATGAACGACACATCGGGCGAGAAGAACGTCGGCAAAACGACCACTCGATCGACCACTCACCATCAGGTTTGGTTTGAAAGGTGAAGGTGAAGGGATCACTCAAGAACCCCTTTTCAATGAAATTGCCCTCCCAACGCACAAGGGGCATGCACCGTACTGTCACAGTGTACAGTGTGTGGGGCCTTAATCTCTCCAGATGGAGCACCTCTTCATTTTCAGACCTGATGGACCGCCTCTGGAATGTTTGAAAATTTGTTTATTATTTGTTTATTATTCGTCTTAAATCTTTCTAAAACCTCGCGTTGATTTTTAATCACGAGACACGTGGACTTGCAAATGGTAGTGATAATGATCGTGATTGCGAACGAATATGATCATGATTGTGAATGATTATGATAATGATGCTGATGATGTAAAACATCGGGGTTCTTCTTAAAACACGAGTTTGCTTTTAGGCAACAGGTTCAGACGACAGATGCCGGCATGCGACGCAAACGAGAGATCGAGTGGCACAGAGGACCTCCTCAGTCGACGACATCTCGTAAAACATTGCGACGTTCTCTAAGAATTTTCCCAACCAGTTTGAATCAGTTAAGCCTGAATGGCAGTTGATTTATGAGCTAACGACGAAGGTGCACGAATGTTTGGCATTACTGACGCGAACACACGAAGCAGTAAAAACATCGTAATTATTGATAAAAAATTAACATTAGATTAACTAATGTAACTACTGATGCTGATATTGCATCTCATCCCATGCATTTCGTTTATTTCACATCTTGAGATTGTCTTATAAATAAAAAAAAAACATAAACCAAAAATTCTATTACACAAATACGTTTAAACGACATTTTTTAGAATTTCAATCGGTCAAAATTAAAATTTCAACGGCTCGCGACCCGCACGGATTTTGAAATGCCAAGAGCTAATTTCTCCTTTCCACTGACCTTTCCAGCACCTTCGACATCCACATAATACACCAATTTCTGTTCGTGCTTTTCCAGCCTGATGTCTGCCTCTCTGCTCCTCGCGTCGCTCGAGCCCTTCACCAGCCCTGGCTTCACTGGGGCATGGATTAAAATCAAACCAACATTATTTGTAAGTTGGTAAACTATGTTGTAAAAACAACAAATATATAACAAGGTAAAAAAATATATGCGCATGTTGTGTGTGTGTGTGTGTGTGTGAAAAGGTGACCATCATCATCATCATCATATTCATCAAATGCATTCGATCGATTTTGAAAACCATCGAAAATTTGTAAAACCATCGACAAAAATACGACTGACACGTGCAAAAAATAACCCGTACTAGATGCAAATCTGCATCTGCAGACATCCGCCGTGGAGTGTTGATTTTTTTAGAAGAACAAACGGCAATAATAAAATAAAAATGAAATAAAAATAAAATAAAAATAACTTCAATTAAAAATCAGCTTCAACTTTGCTCCCACAAATGTGGGAACAAACAGAAAATCAGAAGAAAGAGGTCTGCTTTTTAGACAGAAATAATGAACGAGCTCGAATGTCGATCGTCGTAAAGGTGACGACGACGACGACTGCGACACGTGTTCGTTACGTGCCGAGGATGATAAGTACGACGATCGATGACGATTCCTCCGATGACGACGACGTGCTCGGCCGATGACGACTTTAAACACCTGTTGCACCGACCAAGAGATCTTACACTTCACTGCACTCACCTCATTCAACCCCAAATGCCTGCCAGGTAACCACCCATCATTGTTGAAACAAAGGAAAAAAACGAACGAATCCCTACATTCGAACGACCCGGTCAGATCGGTGCAGTGCAAGATCCAAAAGAGAGCGCGTACGTAATTTAAAATTCTAGCAAATACGAAATAAAAATGTCAAACATCGGCAGAACCCGATGCCCTCCTGATGGAATGCATAATCCATGATGAAGCCCACTTTTCTGTATTTCAACAACACGTCTTGTCTCGTCGATCTTCCGATATTGCAAACTTTCGTTCCCGTGCCGACGTCAAGATCTCCGCCTGTCGTGACGGCAGCACGGATTCGAATCCCTCCCTAGGGACTAATCCGTCCTAATCATCTTGTTATGTGATGGACGTTAACAAACAACAGCATCAACAACAGCATCAAAAATAACATCAACAACAACATCAACAAAAACATCAACAACAACATCAACAACAACATCATCCCCACATGCAGGCCTTTTCCCCTCCGTTCTTCAAAATATCCCGACGTGTTTTCAATTTTGCATTCGAATCGTCGCGGTCTTTCGCCGAAGTCGTTTGCGACGTCGGTATTACTGGCTTACTGGCGGAGGGAATGGTTTCTGTAATTCTGAAGAGTTTCGCTCGAAACGACGACGTCAACGTCGACTCTCGGAACATTCGAATTGCTTCTCTTGAATTGCTTTTTGTTGCAACATTTTCGCCTAAATCTTTTGACATTTGCACGGGTGTTATTTGCAGACATCCTGAAAGCAAAGCGAGTTTATTCGGAATCGAATTCTCCGGAATTTATTGGAATTTTTATCGACTTGCAAGAGACGCGTTTTTCTTCTCGTGGGTTTCGATGTTAATATTTCAGACACTAATTGCTGCATTCCACGTGTGGACTTTTAAGATAGCATTGTTTCCTATGGTTTAATGCCTGTTTTTACCAAGCCAACCTGAATTAGTCCCAGATGGTTGCTTTTAAGTTATGTTTGTCACTTATTTTTCAATACTTGACTTGTAATACGGTTTGGGCCTCCACTTGTCGAATGCATTCGAAATACATTTACTCGTTTAGCAAAAAACAGTTATCCTTGTCACACTTCAACGACCATATCTTTCCTCTGCCCATCCTACATGATAATAATTTGTTGGATGTCTTTCAAATTCATGATTTGCAGATTTTGTATACACTTTTCATGTATTCCTAAGAAAACAATGCACTTCCTAAAACATTCTCTGAAAGTTCCACTATCCTTCCTTATTTTACAAGGGCTTTGAAAATGTTTTTGTTCATCATTAAGATGTATTGTGGACTATTGCAATGTAAGTACTATTTTTAGGCACCATTATTATTCATCATAATAATGACATCGTTATTGCAATCATCAAAGCTTCAATATGTTTTGTTTAATCTAGCAACAAGAACAAGAACATCTAAGAACAAAGGGCAGACAAAGAAGGAACAATTCCCACTAGTTTTAAGTCTACTTAAAAAGTGAAGCAAGGAAAGAAACAATGACTAAATGTAGCAGTTCTGTTGTTGTTGTCATTGTTGTTGCTGCTATTGTTGTTGTTGTTGTTGCTGCTGTTGTTGTTGTTGCTGTTGTTGTTGTTGTTGTAACTTCTACATCCACGTATAACAGACTACACCATGTACGGGTTCATTTCTTAAACGAATCGGCGACGAAGGGATCGCTAGGCGGACGAACCCTTTGAGGTCTATCAACATTCCATCGATTGCAATTACCACGTGAGTCACGACAAAAGCCAGTGTTGTTGTTGTTGCTGTTGTTTACAGTCTCGTCGGAGAATGAACATCTGGGTCTTTGTCTTATTTTGGATGGTTACATGTTTGCTCGAGTGGTTTACTTTTTCACGACCGAATCGTGAAATTCCGTAAGATGCGTCTTAGGACCCTCCACTTGAGCGAACGAACGAGGCGACGAATTCATTAAAAAAAAAATTGTTTAAATTAAAAACTTAAAATTTTGTCTCTTAATAGCTCTCAACGTCTTTGCTTGCAAGGAAAATCTATAAAACAAGAGTGCAGAAGACTGTAATAATAATGCCAGCGATGCTGATACTGATGACTGTGATGATGATGATGATGATTATGATGATTATGATGATGACGACAATGGTGGTTTCAAAAGCAGCTAAAAATAACTTTGCGCTGCTTATTGTATCACACCTGCAGCTGGGTTGTTTACATCAGTCAATGCTGAGGCAATGACTTTTCAGTCCATTCACTAAAACCCAAACATCGTCATCGTCGCCCGACATCGTCGCAATTTCTGAAGGTCGTCCTCATCGACCGATGGACCGACCGTCGTCGTCATAATTCTTTTTTTCACCTTTTTAGAGCCTTTTATTGAAACACAAAAAAAACGCACTTATAAATGAGAATTGAAAAGGGAAAGGATCGTCCTAATGGAAAACTCTGGCGAGCGGAAGTCCTGCTTCCAGGTATGGGATTTTTAATGCCTTTCAATCAAATACAAAATAAAGTCGATAGATGAACTGTAAACGGATAATGAAATTGCGTAATCGGTGAATTAAGAGTTTATAATGAAATGTTTCAGAGCTTTCTTAAAAGCGAATTTGGAAGGCCGAAGATGCCGAGCGGAAAGTCGGCATAGACCTCGGGTCCAGTGCAGACGATCGAACGAGAACCGACAACAGATTTAGCAAAAGCCGATCTATAATTACCTGACGAGATCGAGCAGCATGCGAGCTTAAAGAAGATATTTTTAAAAACATGTTATCAAAACGATGAGGCAGCACATGACGATCCAGTTTTTACATAAAAATGGCCAAAGGAAAATTATTTATTTGGTGAATTTTAAGTGCGTTGAAATTTACAAAAGCACGATCGATACGAAAGTCACAGGGCAAACAAAGAGCAACACGTAGGAATTTTTCTGGAGATCAAGTAAAGGAAGTCAGCAAGTTGAATAGTTGGAAGCCCAACTTAAATCACAACGGCTTAAATATGGATACATAAATGAGTAGAACAATGTAAGTGCTGTTTTTATATTTGCATACCTGCGCACACGATGGATGATGCCAATATTCTTAGAAATTTTAGCTACCAGGTACTGAATGTGTTGTTCGAACGAAAGATGTCGGTCTGTAACGACTCCAGTAAACCTACACGATTCCACACGAGATATGACAACGGTGTTTCCAATATAAATATAACGGTCGTCGTCGTCATCAACTCTGCAACTATGAGTGACAGACTGCTTTTAGCACTCACTGCAAGTGACGACGTCATGGTCGTGTCGATCGATACTGGTAATAACGTCGTCGTCTTTGTTATTGCAATTATTATCATCATTCTTATTATCCTTATTAGTAATTCTATCTTATTTTTAGTTCTTAGTCCTTCTGCCATTGTAACCACCATTTCCATCATCGAGATCGCCAACGTCACAAGACTGCATCATCGCATCATCACCCTCATCATGTGATTACAGAAATCACTCACCCAACAGTTGGCTATCGACCAAGGTGACATTGGAGCAGGCTTTTTCGTTGGCATTGTCGAAGCAGACCAACACGCAGTAGGGGGAGCTGTGGTAGTAGCCGGGCTCGAACAAACACTTGCCCGGCAGCTGCTTCGGACACTTGCCGAATCCTTTGTGGCAGCTGAAAAATACCTTTCCATTTTCAGATGAAATCACAAACATGTTTTTATGGTCCAATTATTTTCATTGTCTGTTAGTGACTCAATTCCTTCTATCCCTGTTAGTTTGATCATTAATTTTTGATTTTTCTTCTTTCGACATCGTTAACAAAATAAAATCATTCTGCAGTTCACTCTGAAACCAGGCAACACCTAGACGATGCTAATTTCACCTGCGACCGACCGACCGCGACCAAAAATATGAAATAACCGAAACAAATCCCGAAGACCTTGGCTCCAGCACGTGTAACTAAAATTATTACCTTAACGAAACCTCAAAAAAACGAATAAAACAAAATATTTGCAATTACTTAATTCAAACAACAACGGTAATCTCCAGAGACAATGAAATTATAACATTCATTTAAGACCACTGACTTAATGCTGTAGTAGAAGGAGACCTCGGTCTTGATGCCAAAGTCTGGTTGAGCAGGGTGCCAGTCACAAACCATCTCCACCCAGTTGTGAACCACACAGCCATTGAAGGTCGGAGGCACCAACGGCTCTGCCAATGTTTAATTTTTTGTGAAAATAAACTTCTTCAAGTTCAAAAGGTCGAGCAATTAAGCAATTATTCGTTAGGTCCTCCAAATGTAATGCTTGCAAATCCTAACGTGCATTTAACCTAAATGTCTGCTAGCGAAACATGGCCGAACGATTTGCACGGCCGATTTATGCGGACGACGTTGCTTAATTAACAACAATTTCGTAAACCCTCGATATGGACATCGATACCGATCGCTCGACGATAATGAGATCGACATTCGTCACGTGACTTCCACGTGACAAAATCAAACGATCGGTGCACTAAGAAAGCAAGCACTGACCGACGATGGCGATCCTCGACTGAGCCACTGTGTGCCGGACTCCGGAAACGTTGGCGTAACAGAAGACGTTGACGTGACTGTGGAACCTGGAAACGTCTTTCAGAGTGAGATTTATCGTCAGGTCGTCCACAATCCTGGCGCTGGAAGTGATCAGTTCTCCAGCACTGAAGTAGAGAAGGTTGGATGTGATGTTCACACCATCGATGCTTACAAATTCGGGCAACGAGCAACTAATGTTCACTCCGCTGCCGTTCAATCCGCTCGTCAAAACCGGATTGAGCGGTTTTATGCCTGATGAATATTTTTAAGTCAATTCAGAAAATAAGCAATAATTAAAAAATAATTACGCCAATTAAAGGTAATAATTAAAGACAACAATTAAATAATTACATTATTTAGTAGTCGGCAAATCCTTTTAGACATAGAAAAAATCAGATTCTTAAAAGTTGATACTCGTGACAACTTAGTGTCAACTAACTGTAATTGCGTGTCACATATATTACGTAACCTAATTACAATACTTAACACGTCAAATCAATGAGTACACAACAAGTTGTCGACGACATCCCTATGATTGAATTGACATTTTCAATAAATTATTCTTACATCTTTCCCGTGAAACATAGTAAATTGTGATCTTCAAACCGTGATGTCGAATCTTATTATTAAAACTCTAACTGTAAGAACACTAACTTCCATTGAGGTACCGACCATCGGCATCGATAAGAGTATAAAACAAAATTATCAAAATAGATGTCTTCAGTTTAATTACAGACATGATTGGTTACATTCCCGAACCCAAGCTCCCGACTAAAAATTGTCGAACGCTTGCCTCACAACTAGGAAATAACTCACTAGGTAAACATCATTCCGATGGTGTGGTTATATATTAAGTCATTTGGGCTTAGCATAACACTTTAATTATTTTTTTTTATATAAATTGGTAATAAAATAAGTGTGATTTTATGTGCAATATGACTGAGGTTTGAAAAGTTACGTGTCTCATTCCAATTATGAATTAAGCAGAAGAAAAAGAATCTTAAAAAAATGTCTCTTCAATTCTTCAAAAAACATATTTATTCTGGTTTTGAAATAATCCGTCTCAACATTTTAGGGTGTTTTTCATTAAGTTGAAAGATTACAGATTTTACGATCTAAGAGGGACATTTGGCAGATTTAAGTAATATCGCAAACAAACAATAAACAAAAAAAACCCTGTTTTATAATCTCATCCTTGTTCCATATTTTATACTCAGTTTTGTTGAACTACCATGAAATCGTGTAACAAAAAAGTACGTATCTCCGCTTAAACCTTTCCTGAGCGAAAGTAAAAATATGTCGAAAAGACTTTTAACAGTCAAATAATAGTTCTGAAAATATTTAAATATGTAGTTTACATACATTTCATTAAAGTATTAATTGCATAATTCGTTCCTTTTACAATTCGAGACCAGACGACTCGCGCTGGTATGGAGATGTGTCATAATTAATAAATCTCTAATTAACATATTTCATATCTTAATACATCTATCGTGGACATATTTATGACTGGATAAAGATTTATGATCTAAGCAAGTCTTAGAGCATGCGGGAAGTTGCGCTATATAAATATACCCTGACTTCCTGTTAGGATGAAATTGAATTCTACTTAAGTACCTGCTTTACACGTTCAAGATAAAAGTGCTCTTTTCTCTAACTTAGTCGTAGTCTGGCTTCCAGACAGATTATAAATAAAGAAATTTTTATGAATCAAAACGATTGAATGATATTTCAAAACAAGTTTGGTTTTTGACATTTTAGTAACTTATATTACGTAATAATTTTAAACTAGTAAATGAATTTTAAATTAATGGTAGATTTGGAAATGTTCTCACCATGGTTACCGATTGCCAACTTAGACTCATCTTATTTTTGGTCATCATCCCCTCAGTGTCAATATGGATAAGTTTTGGAAAGTAGGCATATTTCGTTGACCATTGGGATAAGCTCATGCGGGTCTAAAAATAAATGCATTCATTAATAACATCAAGAATCACAAATATATTTCCTCTCTTTATCTTGAGAAATTTTCAGAAAATAAATTCGCTAATTCAGTAAGGTATTTAACAGACTGATGAATAGAAAGCGAAAACCAGTAAATGTTGTCTTGAACTTATTCTTATTATATTATGTTCATAATGCATAATCCTAGTTCAACCCCTTTGGTCGAACCCAAACTGACCGGATGCTTCGTGAAGGAAGATTGGGAATCCTTGTTCTGTGAATGGGAGCCGAAGGATCAGGGACCTCAAGTCATTACCAGAGTGAATGCAATAACTTTGTAGGTTATTATGACACGGATTTAAAAACTTTAAAAGTTTTATGCTGATATCCAATAAAGAGGATGTTATGATTATTAGAAGTAGGAAAATAGAAGAAAAATAGTCTTAAATTTGTGCGACTGAATTGAGAATTGTGTGCTTCCTAAAAATTGAGAAAATGATTTTATCCAAAACATCAACATCCAACACTGGGAAGCCAGAGTTCATAATAGACCAATTGAATATAAAATTTTAATTCTTCTAACCAAAGTGTTAGCGACGCATTTAAGGTTTAAATTATTATATAAGATCTGTTTCAATTATTGTTGATATATTTTATTGTTTGAAGCTGTGATGCTGAATACGATCCAGGCGTCGAATGCTTCCAATCGTTTCCAGGAAGATGCGAATTGAACAACAACAATGGACCTCGATTGATAAAAGCAACTTATCGCTTTAGTATTTGTGTCTCTCATTTACCATCTGAGATTACGAAATGCTCCCATTCAGAATGCATCAACTTTGACCTTCTCGGTGAGTACTGGACTTGACATTAATTAGTTAGTAATATTATTATTATAAAAATAATTATAATTAAAATAAAAAAATTCGTCCAAATACTTATTCAGTAAAACCATTAAGAATCGCCGAGGTGTCGTTGATTGGATGGTCGTCCAGATGGGTGGAGTTGCAAGTGAAGAGAAACAAAAGCAATAAAGTGATTTTCCGTATGGAGTTGAAAGGGAGAGGAAAAGTAATTTTTCATCATTGTGCTGCCATCGTCTTGAAACTTATTGTTCTTGATCCCTTCTTATGAATTAAGTATATAATATTAAAGTAGTATTATACTAACGCTAGTGACGGGTGGATGGCCTGATGAATGGACGGACGGACGGATGAGTGATCAAAACAAAAATGTAAAAAATGCCCACAAGCCTCTGCGCCAGTCCAGTCCAGCGCCCCCAACCCCACCCCGAAACAAGCAAATATAAATTGGTTTCTTTGGTTTTTTTTTGAGGCCCTTGGGCAGTGGCACATCCTGACCACGCTTAAATCCGGCACTGGTCCTAACTTGGAAATTGAATGACTCTGAAAATGATTTCAAATGATGAAATCATTTTCTCAGACAACAGGATGCGTTTGAATAAATTGGCATGGTTTGGAAATAATACCCTCATGGGTACGTGGATTTAAATTTCCCTATCAAATTGATTGTTTGAAATGGTCCTACTTGAAAATTTTAATTCTGCTAATGCTTCTTGTTGGACCAAACTGCAACACAATTATGTTTTCGTGGCACAACATTTACAGCAACCAAAAAAGAAATATTATTTACTGAACAAAAAGAGGCATGATGTCAATAAGACTATGATTGAGATGACGATGTCGACGACGACGATGATGATGATGATGACGATAAAGATGGTGATAAAATACAACTCAAGGTTAGAAATATTTATCCCATCTCATCCACAACCATTTTTTTGCACTCTATGTCAGACGTTGACCTCGAACTATGCGGGCTCAATCTTTCTCCTAAAAGAATTAAAGCCACACACAAACTATTCGGTGATTATAACTTGTACGCTCGTCGATGGTGGCATCTTCAGCGATCCTTACATCTATGAATTCCAGACCAAACCTGACGGTGGGTGGTCTTAATTAATGAATTGCCATTGATGTGATGATGATGATCATGTTGACTGATCAACAGCAGAACCTTTATTTCGTAGTTTAACTATTGAAAATGAAGATGGCGGTGGTGGGGTGATGATTACGGTAGTAGTGATGATGACGATGATGGTGATGGTGATGACGATGACGATGATGATGGAGGAGTTGATGCAGATTTCAACAATTGAAATGCAGTCCCCGAAGAGAATCCTCGTCTCATTCCTGGCTCCTACAACTTTGAT
>MPNW01000700.1:0-26970 GCA_011800805.1 Hirudo medicinalis | reverse complement strand
AATGATTGAATTGTAATAATCGTAATGATTGAATTGTAATAATCGTAATGATTGAATTGTAATAATCGTAATGATTGAATTGTAATAATCGTAATGATTGAATTGTAATAATCGTAATGATTGAATTTTAATAATCGTAATGATTGAATTGTAATAATCGTAATGATTGAATTGTAATAATCGTAATGATTGAATTGTAATAATCGTAATGATTGAATTGTAATAATCGCACTAATTGAACGGAAATGAGACGAACAAAAAGCATGACGTGTGTTCACCAATTTCTTAAGTCAAAGCTGTAGGAGAATCAGCATCAGTGCACAGTGGAATCACAATAAGAAAAGTAAAACCAATAAATAATTGCAACCAATCATTCAATGTCATTCCAATAATCAGATGATTATGATGATGGTGGTGGATCTAAGACTCTTTCATTTGTTTCCAGTTTTCATTTGTCTCTCGTGTCGTCGAGAGACGAGAGTTCGTCACTCGAGAACAATGCGACCAATCATTAATTAACCGAACATGATTAATCTTAATCGACGTGAATCGAGTTAATTTATAAAGTATTCATCGCAGGAGCCGACGACAAAAGCTACGGCTACGGTTGCAAAACAAAGCCAAGAAAGTTTGGAGCACAGACCTGTTGAGTCGATGGACAGGCCGCTGAGATCTGTCGTGTAAATATTCATTAGGCATGTTTTAAGCAACTGCATAAATATTCATCAGATGTCAGAATTTTAGCGATCGCCGAGAATAGATAGATAACCTATCGTAACATTTTGCATGGATCCACCGACAAGATTAGCTCGACTGTCTCCAACGCATTATCTAAACTTTCACGTTGAAAACAATAAATGTTTGCATTAGACCGACAACAATAAAGCCTTTTACGTTGTTCTAATTCGTGCAAAGGCAGCCTCAAATATTCATAAATAGTCTCCATAAATAGTCGCGAGTTCCGACGACTTGCGTCCTGATACTTCGACTCAAAAAACGAATGAACGACGGCTTCCGATGCGTCGCCGTCGAACGAAAACCCACCGATGCCGGGGCAGACGACGCGGTCGTAGTGGTAGGGATTGACACAGACGTTGTCTTGTTTCAGGTCGAAGGCAAACTGGCAGTCCTTGATCTGCTTCAGTTCGTTCTTGTGGAGGTCGGGCCACCTCCAGATTTTGGCGTAAATTACGTGGGGAAAGCCCTTCTTCCCTGCAACCTGTAGGAGACGAGGTTTGAGGAATTTTTAGGCTTCAGAAAAATTTGGAATAAGTTTGCAATAAATTACAGTGGCTAATTATAATTAATTCGTGTTTATTTATTGAAATGGCGTTTCAGAAACCCGTCGTGAACGAGACGCGTCGTAAATCGTCGACCGACTTTTGAAAAGTCGTTAAATTTTAACATTCTTGAGAGTGGAATGTTTTATTCGTTGTGGCGTGTGATTGATGTCAATTTATCGAGTTCGATGATCGGTCGCGATCGACTGCATCCTGAATTGCAGAGGCAATCGATCGCGAATTGCAGAGAAGAAAAACATTTTCACAAAATGTGACTCCCAGAAATCATGAGCTGAGAAATAAAAGTGTAACGAAAGAGGAAATAACGTTCGAACAAATCTGCTCGGCAGCGATCGATCACGTAATCATTTCAAACGAAAACATTTTGGCTCCAAACTCGATGAATGGAAAATTGAAGGAGAATTAAGGCAGTAATTTAATAAGGCAGTAAGGCAGTCATTTGTAAGAACTAGACAATTACATAACAATCTACTTTAGAAGAAAAAAAGAGTTCAAAAATCCAAGTTAAACTAATAAACCTAAAACAAACGAAAATGCTTAAAATGCATTTCAACATCGCACGGTCTCCTCGTACCTGCAGCCTCCCGTCCAAAGTCCTTGGAATGGTGACGCACTTGGTCGGGCGAGCCCCGTTCGAGGTGACCGCGGTGATGAGGCTGTCCAGCTCGTCTCGTTTCTCCTTCAGCTTCTTGACGAGGCTCTCGATGGCTTTCTTGGTGAACGACTCGCTCTCACCTCCTTGCATGTAAAACAGAAGACTGTGCACGATGTTCGAACAGGCATCGGTCGACGTCGGAGTTGTTTGCGGCTGCATGGTTGGGGACATCGCCCGACTTCCCGAGACCGTTTCTGTTCTTGTCTTGATTTAGAAGATTTTATATCACAGCTTCCTTAGCAAAGTCGTGATATTATTCTTATCTTCTAAAAATTATTACTGCAAATGAATTAAAACTATGAAATATTTGCAAATTATTTTAGCCATTTTCAGATTGAATATTGCTAAAGAACGTAATACTTACGACTAGTAGCATATTTTATTAAGCAAGTAAATGCAATGCTCCCGCATTCCATATAATGCATCAATCAACATCACAAAAGTTTACAATATCTTCACAAATCCATTTAGAACGACTAATTGTTAGGTCTATTATGTAATCATTACCCCGCTCATTAATGATACTGTGCGCCTCGATACCCGATCGATAAAAGAATTTAGAAACGAACTTATGAATAATTTACCAACGACGACAATCGAAGACCAGGTAACTGCTCGAACCACCTCGCAAAACTAGCTCACAACAAAACATTGAAAATAGATTCATAACGATATTGCAAGGGAAAGATTAATTGAATAAGAGTTATAGTTTAGTTGGTAATGACTTTTTTAAACTGCTATTAAAGAATTATTTACATTTCCAAAGCGTACTTTTGCAAGGTCGAGTGATCATTGACTTCGAAGAAAAGTTGTCGATATTTAAAATGAAAAATGCTCTCGGGCAAGAACATTAAGAAAAACTTGTTCAAACAAAAGATTATATTGTCTGGATGATAAGATAAAATGTTAAATGAAGATAAGAGCATAACTCTTCAATATCGGGATTCAATTTTAATCAAAATTTCTAAACCTCCCTCTTTGAATTTGGATCTATGTAACTTTTCTTGCTAAAGTATAGAAATGGTGAGTGAATGTAAGCAATCATTAAGACATTTTAGAAACACGTTTCCTTAAGCCATCTTTTTAAAGCATTTATTTTGTGCTTTTTGCTCATAAATATTATCAGGTGATATTTTTGCTAATGGCAGGTATTTTAGGTTTAGACGCAGAAAGTATGTACAATATAATGAAATCATTTGACGTTAATTTTAGCAATAACTTGGATGCTTTGAGGAAAAACATGAATCGATTAATTTCTGTGGCAGTTTTATTTGAATGGCTTTGACTATTAACTGTTCGTAACTTATGAGTGAATAGTTCTACACAGGTATTACGTCTTCTTAAAGAATTGAATGTTTTGTTTAGACAAGAACACTAAAGGTTCTAGTGACAAACAGTGCAAGTAAAACTGTGTTTAGTTTCTTGCCTATGCTCTGCAATGGAGATGTATTCGGTCAGGAGCAGGTAAATACACTTAGGTTTTAGATGCTAAAATGTTTTCAATTCAGCTAACCGATGTTTAGTCATCAGATTCACATTTTCTGTTAATTGTCAATCCAATAATGACAATTCTAGGCTTGTTAAATTTTATTTCATTTTCATAGGGTCTAAAATTTACATCAACTTTAATTTAGAACTTGTTGACATAAAAGATGAATTTACCTGTTTAATTTTCATCTAATCGATCAGAAACTTCACCTCGTGTTGTTTGCATTCAAACCTCTAAACAGCGAAATGGAGACTCTCGCAAGTGACCTTTCCGAATGTTGCTTTTCCACCTTGGAAAGTTAGAAATGTTGAACATGGAGCATATCTTGCCTTGTTTTGTTGGGTTATTTTTTAACTTTCGTAAATTGTGAATGTTGCATGAAGTGCACAACATTTTGTGTTTGCAGACCCTGTAATAATTTTATGTTTTGTTACGTTGTTGCTCAACTTCAGTTTGAATTGCTTGAGTTGTTAACTTGCATTTTCATTGTTGTTGTTGAAAACATGGTAACACGAGAACAACCATGTTACTCGCCAACAAGATCGTAAACAAGGTCCACTGAGCGACCAGAATTCAATAAATTAAGATATTATCACAAATGTATAATATATGTAATTATAATATATATAACTATAATATTATAATCAATTATTATCAACACATTGTCACTTATATAATTAATTTTAATTTCCCTCAAAATTATTCCAGAAATAGAAGCGACGTCCGACATGAAGAAGGCCTTCGAAGGTGTCGACGTCGCAGTTTTACTCGAACTCGAGAGGAATGTCATCGGATTCAAAACCAACTCGGTCCTCTTCAGAGCCTACGGGCTCCTCCTCAACACTCGAGCCAAGAAGGATGTGAAGGTGACTGGAAGAAATTGCTCACTGTCTCATTATGTTGATTGATCAATTGAATGTGTCTATTGTGTTGATTGATTTATTGTTGATTGACTGGTTGGTTGATTAATTGATTGTTGATTGACTGGTTGGTTGATTGATTGATTGTTGATCTAATTGTTGTGCTTATTACGTTGGTTGCACCCGTCATGCCGATCGAGGTGTTGTTTGTTTATTTGTATCGATTGCATTGTTGTTTTTGTTTGAATAGGTTTTTGTTTTGAAACTCATATTCCTTTAATCGGTCGATCGTCTTAAATTCACTTATTTTAGATTTATTTCATTTTATTATCCGACCTCGAATGCAAATGGTCACAGCTTTTAAAATATGCTACAGTAGAAACGACAAATTCAATTTAACCTCGCTCAGGTGCTGGTCTGCGGGATGACCGCCAACACCTCTGCTTTCATCTGCAGTTCGTTCGCTCCGTCCGTCAGCCCCCACAACTTCACGGTACTGGCTCAGCACTTCAAGTACTACGTCGCTTCAACCCTGATGGTAATTAATTGGACTTGCCAATGATTATGACAGTGATAATGATGGTGATGATAGTAATGGTGATGACATTCTCATGATTTTATAAGCTTCTCTTATTTATTCATTAATCTGTCAAAACTTGTTATGATTAAAAGAAAATTGGGACACATTAGTCAGTTCCGGTTTAATTATTATGGTTGTCGTTAATTATTTTCCTATAATCTTAAAATTACCTTTTTTATATTTTACTTTCCTTTTATCAGCGACACACCGCATCATCTTCGAGAGAACCGTCTCAAACAACTACAAACAAAACCATCGTTCGTGAAGATTCAAGAGGAACAAAAGATGACGATGAGAGTGACGACATAGCAGAGATGACTGATGACGGTAGAGATATTAAAGACATTACCATTTGGGGAAGTTGTTCCAATCTGGCAGTTTCAGTCCATGAAGATGGCAACCAGGTTCACAAGACTTTAAAAGACATTAAAGTGAGTGCTTTATTTAATTACATTATTACATTACCTGATCAGGCATCTTTAATGACTGCTGCTCACCTGTCATCATTATTTTCTTTTTAGTTAACCAATCCATTAACCCATTATGATAATTATGTATTGCCTATTCTCGAGCAGTTTGGCCTAAGAAGTCCTGGAGCCCTTGTCACAGCAAAAGCCATGGCTGAGCACCTGAGGTACTGGCTTGGTGGAGAGAGGCATGCCTCCAGAAACAATGAGCATCAAAAGGTTGGTGATTTGTTGTTGACATTTTGTTTGTTACTCACATAATTAATTTCTTATTAAATAATTTGTTTAATCAAGTCATTTAATTTTAAACATTCTAAAAACATATAATCAATGTTGTTTAATGAAGTACCAATTAACAGCAGTTGATGTACAAATTACATGACAAATAAAATATTAAATTGCAAGTAATAAATAAGCAGCTAAGTTGCTATCGGGTTCAAACACAACCTTAACGATTTCCATGAAACCCAAATAATTCATTACAAGTCATCCTTTTACATTACATTACAAGTAATTCCTTTTCCACCAGGAAACCTTCTGCATGGGGGTGTTGACGAGCGGCAACCACCTTGGCTTGGAAAACGACCTGTACTTCAATCTTCCTGTTGGTCCAGAAAAATCTCCAAACCTTCTGGAATTTTCCAAAATTCTCAAGATCGACGATTCCCTGACACTAACCTTGGCAAAGATTTCTGAGCAGCTTTCCAAGGAGAGGGACAAGGCCATTGTGGACTGCTGGAGGGTTGTGTTTCCCCACTCACACATGTGAAGTCCACCCAAAAGACTACTCAACTGACACTAAATTTGTAGATAGAGAAGAGTTCCACTGTTGTTGAATCCTTGTTACTCTAGCCAAATTCTTACTCAATGTACAATGTTAAGCTATAAGAAGTGAGAGTACAGACCAAAAGATTACCAAATGATTGCCTGTTTGTGCTGCACTTAACAATTACTGCATAACCAGTCACCCTTACCACAAATACTTAATGCACGGCCAAAACGTGTAATGTGTTGGCAAAGCTTTTTCGTGCAAGTAAACATAGATATTTATGATTCGGCATACTTTCACCCAGACAAAATTTGAGCATTTTTGGGCTCCAAACATTCAACCCATGAGAATTCTGAGTCTGACGCCAGTCATTCCGTTGTCTTCACAATCTCCTCGCTTCACGTGCTCTGGCCGAAACCGATAAAAAATCAGCTGATAATACTGTCGTTCCAAATAGCATTCTCTATGTCTCTGGCCTTACATTGACAAGAGCGACACAAAACGAGGCAGCAAGGATTGCATCTTGAACTCAGTTTACAAGACAAACTCGAATACAGTGTGTCGAACAATACTAACACTTCAAATTACAATGAAATGAGGATGACTAAACAGATGATGGTAAACGATGACAAAATTTAAAAAACTACGATATCCGAGCTCATCATGATGATGATGACAATGAAACGCACTCGCAGACCCTGCTTGAAGGACATGGTGACCGAGAAGACGAGACGGCAGGGACGACTTCCCATATAAAGTCTGCTTAACGGGAGGGTAGCCTTGGCTGTCGGGGGCTACATGGCCCCACCGCCGAACGAGAGGCACGGATGTTAGGGATGGACAAACGGCCAACGAAGCCATGAAATTCATTGATTGCTTAAAAATTGGGGGTCACAGGTCAAGATGTTTTCGGGAGCTTCCATCATCAGCTGGATTAATGATCTCCTTCCCACCTTTTCCAGTGAAACTGGACCAGTGGTAGACTGGTCGACATGCGACGTCCACAGATATGTCAAAACTAACAGAAACAATGTTCGATGATTGAAAGATGTAGAAACACATGGTCGAAAGAGCAGACTCAATGCTTGAAATGAGAATTTACAAACCAAAATGAGAGGAAAAAATCAAGTATGAAGAGAACGGTTTCTATGGATTCGTCGAAAAATCAAAAAAGTCCGTTTGAAAGCTAGACTTCTCTCGGAACGTGCATAGATTCTGTCGCTTTTTCCATGTCACGTCGAGTGACGACCCTGCTGAGAACGTGTCGAGTTTATCGAAGGTGGTCGAGAAGTGACGGAGACCTGAAAGATCTAAAAACATGCAACTCGATTGGCGAACACGTGGTCGATAAGCATCGAGAACGAACAAAATCAAGCTGCAAAACGTCGGGAGTTTCAACATTAATTTGAACGAATTTCATTCTGATTTCCCTCGCTAGGTGACCATGATTCGGATTACTAATGCTTATCGAAATGATATAAAACTTGCTGGAAATTTCATGGAAATGAGCAAAACAATAAATAAGGTCGTCGACACCAGTTCACCGTCGCCATCGTCGAAACGAAATGCCGTGAGAGAATTAGATAAAAATGCTAAGACGAATAATGTACATAATAAATAAATCCACGACGGCATTCTAACTTCAACTTCGGTCACCAAGACGACCGTCGTCATCGTCCTTGAAAATCGGGGCAATGCAACAGTTTCTCACGGGTTCTCGAGGAGCCAAAACAATCCGAACGGAAATAAATAGAGAAAATAAAGAGAACTACTATTTAAAGAAGAGGTTAATTGATAATGAAAACGAAATTAGATGATAATGTAATCAAAGGTAATGAGCGTGCTGATTGTGTCGCTCGCTTGTTACAAAAGGAAACACAAAGAGACAAGATCCACAATCCGACGACCTCAAACTTCCAACCAACGATGAGATTCTAGCTCTTCTCAAAAGACATGCCTCGACATCCGAACCAAAATAACAATGATGATAATAATAACAATAACAATAATAATAATAAAAGGATGATTAGTAACAAGACAATAATGAGGTGGGGAAATAAATAGAAAACAACAAGGTAGACAAAAACTCCGACATCGTCAAGTTGATTTTGAAGGCAGTTTGCATCGAATGCAGATCTCTGCTGTCATTCGCTGTCACTCAGTTCATCTCGAGACGAATAACTTCCTCTCGGGAGGGGGCGCGACGGTCTGAGGGTCGATCGGTCAGTTCAATCGGGAGGGATTCGTTGGACCGCCGTTGTTGTCTGAGCATTGCTGTTGGTGATGATGCCTGAACGAGTCGCCACTCAGGTCTTGGTTGTGATGATGATGTTGCTGAAGGGGCATTTGATGAGGAGGAGCATGAGGATGATGGGGACCATCAGAATGAGGAGTGGGGGTGTGGAGGCTGGAGGACGAGCCGGTCGTTCCGTCGGCAATTTTTCCTCTCTTGAACTTCCGCCTGGCATAGTTGACTTGGTGGGAAAAGGTTTCGTTGATGGACTTCTCGAGGGGTTCCGCCAAACCCGTCTCCAGGCAAAACTTCCTCATGTAGGCTAGCACGGAACAATTGTTATTCATGAACTATAATTGCCAATGTTAACAACAAAATTGTAGCCATTTCACCACTTCTGGTGAAGGAAAACCGATCCGACAATTGAGATTGCTTGCAAAAGATGATAGAAAATCCAAACAATTACCTTTACAGACGAGAACCTTGGTGGGATCGAGCGGGTCCTTCGAAAGAACATCGTCCGTGGACTTGCAGTTCAATCCCTGACCTCTGGAGGCTGCCAGCTCCTCCCAGGTAAAAACGAGGGGAATGAGCCGCCTGAGAACGTACAGCTGGGCCCCTTCCTTCAGCGAGGTGGCTTCTTTCAATAACAGCTGAAGTTTGCTCTTATTGACCCACACGTTGTAGTTGGGCAGCAGCTGGACTTGAAGGCCCTTCTCTACGTCAAAGGCCTCTGGCTGAGGAGAAAGATGCATCAGAAATGAGGGAGGAACGGTCACGTCGGATGACTGGGCACGACCGTTTGCGCCATGCATAATTACCGCTCCATATTAAGCTAAATAGCTTATCAACACATAGGTAAATAGATATTGGATAAATAGTTAAATAATCTAACAGTTTTAGGTCTAAGACCAGTTAATCGACGAGACTATATCATGATCAATCGCACTTTATAAATACAAACATTCTTATTTCTCACTAGCTCCAAGGACGTAAGACCCACCATGTTCCCATAGATGGAACAGTTCGAGGCCAGGCTCGTATTGAAGATGGTGTGCGAATCGAAGGACGTATTGTTGAAGGAGCTCTTTTCCCCCTCCGAGCCGGAGTTGTAGGCCATTTTGGTCCCATTGCCCTCCACGTTGGACTCGAGTATCGTGTAGTAGGCCATGAGCTCCCTTAGAAAGGACATTGCCTGAGCACTGGGAACTGTCAGAGAAGAATATGAGTTGTAATAAAGTTCAAAGAGATTGAAGTTCCATTAGTAAGGCCAGTGGTCTTATGAATCTTTACTAGCAGCAACATCACTTTGTGATAAAAGTGCAACTCTCATAATCACCTCTGTTATAATCACCAACATCATTATAAAATGATTAAAGTGTGATAGTCAAGCATCACCTCCATCATTATCACTGGCATCAGTACATCACCAGCACTGCCTCTATTTATCAATCATCCACCACTAGCACAAGTAAATCATTATCATAAATTCTTCTTACACTCACTTGGTGGCACTCGGGTGGAAGCGGCCCTGAGCTGGTGGGTCTGCCTCTCGAGGTCGGCCACTTGCTGGTGGAGGGCTTTGTTTTCTCGGGTCATGAGGTCAAGAAGACTCCTGGAGCTCGGGGATCTACCCATCTCGTCTTCAAGCCCTTTGTCTGTCAATAAAGAGTGTAGTGGTGTTTTAATTATGGCAATGTTTTTGTATGACAGCATTACATAATTTGTAATTTGTAACCACTTCGATAATAAAGTAAATTACCTTGTGATAGAAATAATGCAAATATTAAAAATTTAAGACTGAATGATCAAGTCGTTGGTCCTTTTAACGTCGGCCGCTTTCAGTCAACGTTAACGAAAATAATAACAATTGTGATTACTCAAACTGAATCGATGACAAACCAAAACTAGTCTGTAAGTTGCTGTCATCTTCGGACATCTTGTCGCTGGTATTGTTGCTGTTGCTGATGTTGTTTCCCGTTCCACTGCTGCTGGCAGAACCCCTGAACCCCGACCTCTGCTTGCACCCGCACGTGCACTTGGAGATCTGGTCTTTGAGGTTCTTGTTCTCCTTCTTCAGCTGGTTCAATTCCGTTTCGACATTAGATCTAAAGTCCGAGAGGGCCTGTTTTAAGGTGACGACCTGTCGACGAATCGTGTCAATAAATAAATCAATTAAGAATGGACAGTTTTTGGAATGAGAAATTATGAAAATGCACGACAATTAAGGACAGTGTCAACACCAGCTAAGGCAGTTTCTTAATGTTCGTTCCTCGTTGAAAACTTTAGAAGGTCATCATGAGAACAAAATGTAGGAAACCACATTGTTATTGCTACTATTACTATCACCACAATCGTCATCATCGAAGTTATTCTGTACATAACGGATTAATATTAATTACACTGCTCATACCTTCATTATGAAAGCACTCTTGGCTATGTAATACAAAGCTCAATTTAACACCTCATTCCTCCATGCACCTACTGAAGCCGACAAGCAATTGGAGTCACTCATGTTCTGCACATGAAATACCAGCAGTAACGTTACAGTTATCCTTGATGACATTAAACATCACGATATTCGGCATCAACGAGTTTAGTACCTACATCAATAAAATTACCTTAATGTTAATTACTCCCTAATGACCACCGAGACTGTCTAATAATTAAAGTTGTGCACAACAACACTTCTTATTACTTAATAAATCATAATTGCCTGGCTAATTATTTTAAAATAAGTAGCAATTTATTAAAATTAGCAAATATACAAAACTTCACTTCTTGAAATGTTTCAATGCTTGACAATACTCAAAATGAAATCAGGTCGATTCTATGACATGATTCGATAACAATAATCTCGTGCGCAAAGTCCATTCTCATGATGAACAACGAAATCTTCGAGGCTTCCAAACATGATGCAAGAATAAACAAGATATTAAGAGGAGGTTCGCAAACAAAAACAATGTCGAATAAGTTATGCTGAGGCAAAACCAAATAATGCCACAAAGTCGTTATGACAAAAATCCCTCAAAAATCTGCTCGACATTGACTCACCTCTTGTCTGATGGCCTCGTACTCAGATTTTGATAAAACTATGGTGGCTGTGTTAGGATCGATTGGGAAAAAATTTGGCTGCAGGTGAGCATAGGGAGTACCATCTTGAGGTGGGCCTCCAACACTCCCTGCCCCATCCATTCTTGGCCTTTTGGCATCCATTTGAGACTGTTGTTGCTGTTGCTGAGAGGGGCTTAGCATCCTCTCTGCCATCTTTTGGTGAGACAAAAAGTCCATTGGCTCAATGCCATGCATGTTTCTTGACTGATGGAACATCATCTTTCAACGATTTTAATGCGAGTCAATAGAATCTCATTTAACTTCAATTTGGACTACTTGATCTAACTGAATCGTTAGCAAGTAAGGTTCGTTCAATACTAAATAACGAAAAATAATTTTAAACTTTGTTCCCACGCTTTTTGGGTGGGCGAATGGGAAAACGATCGAAGTAGCCAAACACAATAACTTCGCCAAATAATTACTCACAACGTCAAGATCTCAACAATATAGCGTTTACTTAGAATGACTTAAAGTCGATGAGGACGATTTTAATGATCTTTATCGTTTTCGGATCTTGCAAGCTAGGCAGCAGGCTACCAACGGCTACAAAGAGCAGCACAGAGAATAGAAGTCAAGCATACAAAGAGAAATTTCGATGATTTTCTCGTCAAAATTACAGTTTTTCAAACTATCCGATGAATGAAAAGATCCGAAAATATGGTAGTCAAAGTTAGCCCAAACTACAAATGCACGATAACCCGAATCTAACGAAAACTTTCACAAAATATACAAACGGTATCCCAAAAGCTTTTTGACGCCATTAGCAATGTGATAAATGATGCGGCGCTACATTCACAAATTTCAAAGTAAGACACCTTGATTAAAAAGTCAAAGAAACATTTTTATAACTAATTTTTAGCAATTTATTTTAGTGACACAAATTATTTAATACTTTTTGAAGAGATCCGCAACACTATTTAGCTCCACAATTGACCCCATCTCCGCACTCTCGTAGCGCGACCTTTGAAGGTGAGTTGCCCTCATCAAGATTAGCAAAACTAAAGTCACTAATCAGTCGATAGACGAAATAAACCATCCGGATTGCAGTACTGGAAATGACTGATTGATTGATTTATTGAATAATCCAATTAACAAAACGAAGGGTCTTGTTTTTAATATGCCTAGATGTGTCTAACAAAACTCTACTTCGCATAAAATGATGAATTAAAAACTCCTGAGAATTGTTTCTTTTCTTTTGGGACATTGACATGTTGGTAGGGACACTGCAAATAAAATAGTTTCTATTTAGTTCCAGTACATATTAGGACAACTAAAAATTTCAAAAAGTAACATTCCAAAGGAATTCATTACACATCAGAAACCTATCTAACAACATCAATAATATATGTTGTGTTAAAGAGTAAATTCTCAGAATAAATGTATTTAAAAGAAATACAAACATGCCGGCATCCATTTCCACAGCATTTTCCCTTTTGCAAATGAAATTCCATATTCAGCACAGTATATCCAGTTTCAGGATCAATGTAAACATTTTGACATTTCTAAAATGAAAATGTTCTGATGACTTCATTTCGAATGTAAGCATTATCTAATTAACTTTAACCTATCAACAGTAAAACATTGGAATTATCTATCTACTGATGTACACATACACTCCTTTTTTATTTGAATAAATTGCATAAACACTCTTTACTAGTTAATCAAAGATGACATAAAAGCAGATCACGACTAACATCTAAAGATTCTAGATGCAAATGATGGATGACTTTCTCTTTATCATTCAACTTCTCCATATCCACTCCATTTTTCCATTCAGAAATTTTCTCTTGAATTTTTTCATCGACGGTCTTCATCTCGTCACTTACGAAAGATATGTCACAAAACGTGCGAAAACCCGACCAACTGCATTCAATGAAGTTCTTAGCGGTTACAGACACACAAAACGGTCTCCTGAGAGTAAAATGTAGAACTCTCATGGCGCAGAGCAAGCTTGTCATCTACTAATTAGCTACTAACTGTTTAGAAGGTACAAACAGCGTTAATCAAACGCGAACTTAAAGCATAATTTAAAGCAAAATCTATCGATAACGAACTTAAAAACCAAAAGATCTTGCCGATAAATACAGCTAGTGAAGCCCTAACTTAACCTTTTAAGGTCATTTATGAAATACACCAATCGATTTCTGAAAATTTTGATTTTATTTCTAACTCCATAGAGGACTCTATATCACATGAAATGAACAACAAAAATTACTAAATTTCGAAAAACTACATGCAGCAGATCACTCTGGATGCGGTGTGTTCAATGACAAGACATTTATCCACTCTTCATCACTTCAATTGAGACTCAAAACACGGCAACACTACAATGTGATGACTAGGAACAGAACTTGGAATCTTCGTCATGGCACAGAGGAATCCACTGCTGCAAAGGATTTTAAAAAATTCAGATGGAATACTACCTGCTACTACAGATCTACTTGCCAAAAGTCTCTTTTCATTATGTTGCTAATGACATAGTAATAACCATATCAATGACTTAACATTCTGTGCTCTATGTTCCTACAATGGTGGGGAATGTGGTGAGACAATTTGCAACATATTTGCGGACTACTTCACGAGTATGTTCAATGGAACCCCCACAAGACAACAGAAGGGCTCTTAGCTAGCATTTTAATGACATCAATGATGTTAAGCTAGAAAGCCCTAATCAATTATGCACTTTTACATCTAAATCCTGTATATTTGATCAGTTACAGTTGCCATCTTACTGGCTTTCCATCAATGTCAATCAAATCTACATTCAGCAGTCGTCAATGCATTAAGAACGTTCTCGACCAAAAGATCAAACAAACCGACTTCATGTTTATTGTAGATTAAAATCTTGATCCTTGTTCTAAAAAGGCATTTGATCAGTAGAAACAACAAACTTGTGCTTTGCCATTTATCTGATTTCCAAAAAAATCATAAAAAATCAAAACATTTACATGTACTTGATTGACTTTTACAATGCTCATTTCAACACTGCAGACTAAAGATGTGGGTATCAATGTGCAAATCAGATCAACAGTCATTGATAAAACAATGAATACAAAATTAAGGCATTCACAACATAGGTAGAAACACAAACAACACAGAAATCTTTGAGGACAAAGGCAAGAAGGAAAGCAAGGTATATTGAACCAATGCAGGCAACGATGCTGGCAGCTATTAGTGGGATCCTTGCATATGGGCCAAAGATATATGCTGTAAATTGTTTAAATGAGATAACGTGATTAAAAATCTACAATTTAACCACTTTATATGAGACTTAAATGAGCAATGAAACACAAAATTAGGCTTTACCTAGTAATAATTGAGCCACATAGAATATGATGCCAACAACGCAGTTGGGCTGGTTCAAAATGTGATCTTCTCCAAATATTTTCCCAAAAATTCCAAATCCGACACTATATCTAAAAATACAGAAAAGTAAACGAATACTGATTCAAATGGTTTCATAAATTAACATCCTGGGCTATGCTCTATTTTCTTGAAGTTTTATTAGGCATTCTAATAAAGTTAATTCCATCTTTTAGAAGATTATGTTGTTGATTTGACTTACTGAGATGTCAGTACTCTGCTACATTGCATGTTAGGTCCAAGATCGCACATTGCAACATAATTCGGGTCTTCATGTTTCTTTTTCTCGACGTACCAAGCGTACAAAGACAGACCCAGGCCGGTCAAACAAGCCGCAGTGTGCAAATCAAATAGGAAGTAGAAATAACTCATTCTCAATATCTTCCTTTTTTGTTTTTATTTCCAAATTTAACGACGAAAATCCGAGCGAGCTGAATCACTGCTAATCCTCTTTGAAAGGCACGGGGACACCCAAGACTCTATCAAAACACACGGCTTTGAAATATATTTAATATTCACACTGCGGAAATACGAGATGTTCTACGGACACTTCTAAGGACTCAGAAAAAGTTCGTTGGCTTCATTTAATAACGTAGATAATAATTGTAGAATCTTAGCTGGTGTTTCGTTATGCGTAAAAATATTTTCGTGCATTTCTTTAAATGTTGGAAATCCGTTGCTTCAAAACTCACTAAACTAATTTCAGTCTAACAATATTTCATTAAATGATGAAACTGTCTTGAAAATCTTCAAATCATCATTTGTTAATGGGGCATTTCCTTCTCTGAGAACAAGAAGAACTTTGCAACCTGCCTGATCAGCTGCCGCTGCCTCTACAAAAAATAACAAGAAAATAAACATAACATCACAATATAAATTATTTTACTTCATAAAAAATAAATCAAATGTTGAGACAAACTAGACAAGGAGAACATTCTACAGCAATTTAAGCATATTCAATGTATTGAACAAGCATAGCTAATCTATATGAAAATAAAAATGAATGTTTGTCTACATATTTGTGTGTTTTCCATATAACCAGCTCTTAAAAGATTCTCAATTTAAAAAGCAATAAAATTAAATTAAATTATAAAAATTTATATTTCAAATCTGTAAAAATAAAAATGAATGTTTGTGAGTTCGATTGTTTTAATCGGAAATTAAATAAAAATCCTAACTTTTTTAATCTACTAATAATTTTATAAAACTGAATAAATATAATTAAATTATGTGCATTACATCCAGACTATCTCTATATCTTCATAGACAATGGAACAAGAAAAACTATTGTATACCCACAAGGATTGTGAAATTAAACTTATTAGAAACATGCTCTTTAGAAACATATTAGAAACTTTCTCTTTTCTTTCTTTTCCATTTAACCAGACTGAGCCACAGCGTGCAGGTTGGCCGAATGGGTTGCGTTCCTGCATGCGGTCGTAATAGCAACAGTCGTAAAGTGTCGTGTTCGCAACCCAGCCTGCACCACCAGGGAGCGCCCTTGGGCAGGGGCGTTACATAAATGGTAGATCGACTAAAAAGTGCCTTCACATCCCATTCAGATACAAAAGGCACTCAAAAGATCGGCTAAATACATACAATACATACAGCAATGCGTGGCCGAGCAAACTAGTATTAAATAAAATAAATTACAACAAACCAATACAAGAAATAATTTAAAAAAACCTCTTGGCAGGTCAGTCATGAAGAGGATTTCACATGTTTCAACTTCAAGCTGCTTGGAAATGTTAACATAGCTAGAACTTTCAACCTTAGGCCCTGAGGTGGTGTCGAAGAAGCCAGAAAGTAACTGCAATAAAAACATACTTTTAGTTTAAAGAAAGTTAACCACTCTGAAAAAATGAGAATGCGATAATGAAAAGTTAAAATGCCATAAATTAATCATTGGCCAACATTTTGGCCAAAAAATAATTGAGTGAGAAGCCACACAAGAATTAATAGCATAAGTTGCAATCACAGCAATCAATAACCAGTAAGCCCTTCCAAGACGTTAGTGAAATTAATTTCATCAGCAATCATGTGTTGTAAACAAAGCTAGGAAATGCCTCAATTTCCCAGCTTTATCATTGAAGATTGAACTTAATCATTATTCAATCAATTCTGCATGCGGGTTGGCCGAACGGGTTACGTTCCTGCATGCAACGGTCGTAGTGTGTCGTGTTCGAAACCCAGCCCGCACTGATGCAAGCGCCCTTGGGAGGGAGCGCTATATAAATGGCTAACAAGAAGCACCTCTGATGCTATGCATATGGCACTGTATAAATCATGTACATTTGCATTTACATTAATTGACATTCTGATCACATTTCTGCAAACCAACATTTGTGATGTCTCCTTCAGTGGTGTGACTGAAGAGAAGTTTCTGAGCAAATATACTGCCAGATGAATAGATGGCGATCTTGACACCCTGATTTTTCAAGGTTCTGAGGCAGGGCAGAACATCTGGAAACAATCTAGAAAGATTTATCAAGTAATTATTTCAGGATCAAATTTCTAAAAGATTTATTTAAAAATTTTCTTATTTACTGTTTGTTTTCATTTTCAGATACAAATGTGTGTTAATGGTCATTGACCCTTAGATTTGTTGAAAATAAATAAATCTCATGCAAAAAACAGGCTCTTCAAATTATTCTAAAAATGATATAATCACTTAATTGTGTAAGCTCCAAGAAATTATGTGGTACAATGTTGAAAACTCATAAAAAGTTTTAGGAAATGCTGTTTAGTCTTTCAAAAAAAAACCAGAAAAAATAGGATGAAAAAGGTTTAAAAAATTTAAAAAAAAACGCAGTCTTAGGAATTTCAACAACAAAATATTTAAAATATTCAAATGACAACAATCAAATTGGCTAGACTTTATTGACCAGTATTCATATTGCACCTATTGAGGATCACATGTTTTTGCCATCCTGAATTATATCACCAACAACAAGGGCATTCCACAAGTAGATCCTTCCAACACTCACTCTCCGACAATTTCCCTTGACTGGAAGGCCTCCACAAACATGTGACCTTGTAGATGTTTGAGTGCAGTGGACTTTTTGTCTCGATCCATGAGAGACAAAATTGTTGGCACCACTGCTCCAATGACTTCATCTTTAGAGTTTGAATCTGCATTTATGCTTGTGTTTCCCTCCTTCAGGTGATAAAATATTTTGTAAAAATAATTTTATTTATTTGAACAAAGTGTGCCATCAAATGTTTCAAGAAGTTAAAAATAAGGTAGCAGTTATTAAGTTTTTTTTTTACCAGTATTAGATATAACAATTTAATTTAATCTCAATGATTAAAAAAAGAAGAAGAAATTAGCAAACTTTTACGTACTTCTGCTAAAATGCCATTGATGCCATCTTTTACCTCCTGTTGGTCAAACTTGTCATCCAAATATTTTAATAGGTTGCTCCTTACGTATCCAAAAAGTTTGTCCTATAATTGAACAGTACTGATATAAGTTAAACTATTTTTGCGCTGTTTGCGAACAATTTGAGATGAGAAAAGAAATGACGCTGAAATTGAAAGATTTATTTGCCTTCTACTAGCAAACCACATGTAACAGAACAAATAAAACCTTAACAAAGGAAATAGATGTTATGGTTCCCTCGATGTCCAACAGAACCACCTTAACCCCTTCCAGAGAACCAGCCATATTTCAAAGTTTGGATCGTGAACTTGTGCTTTAAAGGTGAACTTCCTAAATATCTTTCTTTCAAAACATTTGATTTCATCAATTATAAACATAATTTATTTATATTTAAACGAATTTAAGTAAATACAATGGATTAATTAAGTTAGTCCATTAAAAGTATCTTTTAATCAATATTAAAGCGCAACAAAGTAAACAAAACAAACGTCGTCTTGAAATATTCCCTGATACAATTATAATAATTTAGGACTTTCCCGGAGAATAAAATTTGTGTAAATTCATAATGTTTAGGAAATGTTTCGCATGTCTGTGCTGCTGCTTCAGAAAAGGCGATTCGATGCCAGATAATCCTTCTAATACCTTAGATATTTATGCTTATCTGGTAGTTATTGCTTCCTTTGTAATAAACTTGATTGTGGAAGGATCTTATAACGCTTGGAGCATTGCTTATACCACTCTTGTTGACGAGTTTGAAACGACGAGAGCCAACGCTGCTTGGGCGGGTTCGGTTTTTCAATCAACTCCATCCATGTTTGGTCCGTTTGCCAGCGCTATAATCAACCGTTACGGATGTAGAAAAGCCACCATTGCTGGGGCCCTTATAGCGTGTTTGGGATGGTTTATTGGTTCTTTTTCCAGNNNAATCAACTCCATCCATGTTTGGTCCGTTTGCCAGCGCTATAATCAACCGTTACGGATGTAGAAAAGCCACCATTGCTGGGGCCCTTATAGCGTGTTTGGGATGGTTTATTGGTTCTTTTTCCAGGAGCATTCTTTTCCTGGCCTTAACTTTCGGTCTAATTGGCGGTTTTGGTCTTTCTCTAGCTTACATACCGTCCTTGTTCATTGTAGCGTATTATTTTCAAAAAAGACTGTCTCTTGCAACAAGTAACGTTTTGAAGTTAAAAGTCTCAATTAATAAAAATTATATGGATATAATTATTTATTAAATAAAAATTTATTTATAAATAAAAAATTATATGGATATAATTATTTATTAATCTGAAATTAATAAAAAGAATTATAAAAATATCTATTAATCAACGGAATTGAGAATCATTTATGAGAAAATTATGTCGTTGGCGAAAATAATTTCATCTCTACCAGGTATTGCAATGGGAGGATCTGGTGTTGGGGCATTGATTTATGCACCTTTGACTGACTTTCTCATTCGGGAGTACACATGGAGAGGAGCAATTATGATTTTCTCAGGCTTTTTCCTCCAGATGGCTGCTTGTGGCATGCTCTTCATTGTGCCAGAAAATGGTCAATCTCAAACCAATGACAAAACAAGCCAAACCGAGATAAATAAAAATCATTTGAATTTGGAATCTGAAGTTTCTGTCTTATCGGTTGGATCAATCAGAAGTTTTGTCTACAAAAGGAGGCTCGTTGACAACTACCATGGTAGAATACCCAACCCCAGCAAGGAAGTTGTTTCACTTTCTTCGGCTAGAGAGGATCAACTCCAGGACTTCCCGCCATCGTCCTCAATTCCACAAGAAATCGCTCACGACATTCCCACAAAACCATCTATTTCGAATAAACACAATGGTCAAGAAGTGGTGGGACTCATGGCAACAGTGGCAGAAGAGAAGCAGATGACAGCTGAAAGTAAAAATATCAAGAAAGCCAATAAATGCATTGATTTTTCAATTCTTAAAAACAAAGTTTTTCGTGCTTTCTGCATACAATCGTTCCTCGTCTATCTGGCCTACGACACGCCCCTCATGAATATGCCTGGTTTTGCAATTTCCGAGGCATTCCCAGTGAGGAGGCGGCCTTGTTGCTATCCATATTTGGAGTCTTCACTACTATTGGGCAGGTGATCTCAATTTGAATGTGTAAATATTTTGAATCATCTCGTGATACCAATTTAGCAAATATGTTTGTTTATATTCATTGCCGTCAAATATTGAATACTTGAACTAGAAGTGCGAAGTCAATTACCAGATTATTTACATGATTTGTTCAATTAATTAAAGTAATTAAATTAAGTAATCGAACTAACAGAAGTAATTCTCCAATTAGTAATTAGAAGTAATTGACTGCAGCATTCCTCTCACACAAATTCCAGATTGGTCTGGGATGGTTAGCCGACTTGAAATACTTCAACAATATATCTCTTTTCGTTTCAACCACTGTTGTTGCTGGCATTGCTACTGTGGCTGTTTCGAGCGCTACCAGCTATGGTGCCCTGGCATTGTACTGTGTCGTCTACGGTGTTTTCATTAGTGCTGACTATGCGTTGTCCACTGCTATTTTCGTCGAGTATTTGGGCAAGGAAGCATTGAATGACGCCTTTGGTATCTCCTCTATGGCTGAGGGTTTGGCCATATTAATAGGCCCACCTATTGGAGGTAATAATGATATTTAAAAGATTAATAACTGCAATAATGTTACGTTTAGACATTCACAAAATAATAATAATAATAACAATAATAACAACAACAACAATAATAATGATAATATAATTAATAATAATAATAATAATAATATATTTAATGATAAAAATAATAGCAGTAATAATAATAACAACTACAATAATAATAATATATTTAATAATAATAGTAATAATAATAATATTAATGTTAATAACAATAAGAACAACAGCAGCAATATTCTCATGTTAAAGCTAAAACTATAAAACTATAACTGTGAGAGAAACATAATTATGGGAGATAAGGTATTCAATTGATTAGAAGTGCATTTAAGTTATTATTAACTCCTGCCATGTTTTCATTCATCTGACAATGGTCGGATCGCCGTTTCAGGATTTTTTTATGACGTCACCGGAAATTACAAGATGACGTATGTTTGCGCAGGTCTCACCATTACTCTTTCCACCGCCGTGTTCTACCTTGATAGCCTCATTACTACCTGCTCTCACCTGTGGACAAAATCGAGGGTTCAAAAGGTCAGTTGGGAAAATGTTATAAGGATTCATTATAATATTATTGTAACCTGATAGGTCACGGTAAATGTAAATAAATAACTTTTAAGGAAACATAAATGGATAATCTATTGTTTAAAATATTACCCGTAATATAATCGCAACAATTAACATTTATGTAGCGCTCACCCAGACCATGAACGGTTGACTGACATGACTAACTGCTGTGGAATTTTTCCAAAATTAATTATTAATAAATTGGATTAGCATTTACCAATTTAAATTAGAAATTAGAATCTATTAAACCATATTATAATTTTTTAATCGATCAGGTAACTCCTGAGAACTTAAATGTCTAATTGTACGGACTTCTTGAAAGATGGAGAAAATGGATTCAATTTGTGATTTATAAATTTTGTTTTTAGAGGTTTTTTCATTTTTTTTCTCTTATTTATCCTCGGATGTTGCAGAAATTGACTTGAAATCAAAGACAATCAAAGCACTTTGTTAGAATGATAAACGTTTTAACTTGCAATGTTTTGCACTCAATAGTATCATTTTGTCCTTTGTTTGCTTCTCATATCGTCGAGGATCAAATAAACTCGTGAAAGATTACGCTGAGATTCTAAAAATAAAGTATTGATATATAAATAGATTAAGTATGTTTTAGTATTTGTTTATGTTTTGCGTCGTCCGGAAAGCATAGCGTTTGATTGTTAATTGGAGATGTATAAATGATGAGAAGTTAAAGTTATATAACTTTTTAATAGATTTAAGTTTGATATTCTTAACTCCCACGAAGAGTTCGGGGATACAAAATAATGCAAGAAAGAGGCCATTCGCATGATTCACATGGATAATAATAATAATAATAATAATAATGATAATGATAATGATAATGACAGTGGCAGTGACAGTGACAATGACAATGACAATGACAATGACAATAAATAATAATAATAACAATAATAATAATAACAATAATAATAACATTAATAATAACAATAATAACAACAATAATAACAACAATAACAATAATAATTGTAATAATAATATTTAATAATAATGTGTTAGCTTTATGTTGAACTTTGCAGTGACACATACATACAATGTGAAAGTACATACATTGCCTCCACATTGAAAGTATTAGACATACATGTAGTTCAATTTTTATTAAAAATATTATTTGTTAAATTTAAACATTTTTGGAATACACACATCCGCGTTGTTAAGCAAAGACAATCTTAAAGGTCCTGTTTTTTATCCAAGACTTGCAGAACGCTAACCAATCAATCAATCAATCAATCAATCAATCAATCAATCAATCAATCAATCAATCAATCAATCAATCAATCAATCAATCAATCAATCAATCAATCAATCAATCAATCAATCAATCAATCAATCAATNAATCAACTCCATCCATGTTTGGTCCGTTTGCCAGCGCTATAATCAACCGTTACGGATGTAGAAAAGCCACCATTGCTGGGGCCCTTATAGCGTGTTTGGGATGGTTTATTGGTTCTTTTTCCAGGAGTATTCTTTTCCTGGCCTTAACTTTCGGCTTAATTGGCGGTTTTGGTCTTTCTCTAGCTTACATACCGTCCTTGTTCATTGTCGCATATTACTTCAAGAAAAGATTGTCTCTTGCATCAAGTAAAATTTTAGAGTTATAACGATACATAGTAATTCAAAATTTCCAGAAATTGATCTACGTATATCTTTTTAATTTTTTAAATTATGATTTGTTATAGCCTTTCTAATTTTTTGATCATCATTTGGGCGATTTCAGGTATAGCAGTGGGGGGATCTGGTGTGGGTATACTTCTATATGCACCCCTAACTGACTATCTCATGAGGGAGTACACATGGAGAGGAGCAATTTTGATTTTCTCAGGTTTCTTCCTTCAGATGGCTGCTTGTGGCATGCTCTTTGTTGTGCCAGAAAATGACAAATCTATAATCAACGGCAGAACAAGCTCTGTTAAAGATGCGCTAATAAATCAGTTAAATGACGTTGATGAAGGGAATGAAGCCAAAGATGATGCTACCAAAGATGATCAAGCCCAAGTTTCCACCGCATCACCACACAGAATAATTAAAAGTCCTGGGAATGGTCTTAAAAAAGGGCTGATTAAATTTTACCATGGATCATCTCCGGCTTACAGACCAAAAACTACAATGATGATGGATCCAGAATCGCATTCATTGTCCGCGTCCTCGAATTCCACAGAACTCTCAGAATCTCTGAAAACGGCTTTATACTGGTCTGCCAGGAATAGATCAAGCACGCAAAAATCCTCTAGGCTATACAAACTCTATCGTAAAAAAAGAGACTCGAGGAGGAACGAGGTGCATCCAACTGATTTGTCGAATAAAGCATCTAAGGTTTCTTCCAGGAACAGGGAATCAAGCGGCACTCTAAACAAAACTGCCCTTGCAATGAGCGGACACAAGTACTTGGGTCAAGAAACGGCGGACCTAATCGAAAAGTTGTCGACCGCAGAAGAAGAGAAGCTTATCGAAAGTGAAATACGTGTTAAGAAAGTCAAGAAATTTATTGATTTTTCATTACTAGGCAATCGGGTTTATTTATTGTTCTGCATACAATCCTTTCTCGTTTATTTGGCCTACGACACACCCCTCATGAACATGCCCGGGTTTGCAATATCCGAGGGCATTCCCAGCGAAGAAGCTGCCTTGTTACTAAGCATTTATGGAATCTTCACAACTCTTGGCCAGGTAAATTTGGCAACTTCGTTGATGAGTTGATTTCATTAGAGATTTAGAAATGACAAATCATCTTCTTGACAAAGCTTTGATATTTAAATGAGAAGACTCATAACATGATAAATTTTCCATCTCCAGATCGGTCTGGGCTGGTTAGCAGACCTGCACTATTTCGACAACATTTCTCTCTACTCGTCGACTACGTTTGTAGCCGGCATTGCAACCGTCATAGTTTCAAATGCAAAGAGTTATATTGCTTTCGCAATATATTGCGTCGTATATGGTATCTTCATCAGCGCTAATTTTGCGCTATCAACGGCGATAATAATCGAAAATTTGGGCAAGGAGGCGCTGAATGATGCCTTTGGTATATGTAATTTTGCCCAAGGTATGGCCATACTAGTGGGACCCCCAATTGGAGGTTAGAATATTTACTTCAAGATAATATGTGATTAATCAAAGTTAAGTATAATATTCTAATGATCATGATCGTTTATAATAACGGTTTTACCAAATCAGTTATCAATATTGAAACTATCTTTGTACTTAGCCGTTCTTTTGAGTGCCTCATGTATCCGAATGGAATGTGAAGGCTCTTTTTAATCGCTCTATCATTTATATAGATCCGTGGAGGTGCAGGCTGGGTTGCGAACACGACATATTGCGACTGTTACGACCGCATGCAGCAACGCAACCCATTCGACCAATTTGCATGCTCATCTATACTACATAATATACTAATATAATATTAGTTAAGCTATTATTAATAATAATTAATATCGATACTCTTTTTACTTTAAAATAATTTAAATTAAGGATACTTTTATGACATCACCGGGAATTACAAGTTGACGTATATTTTCGCGGGCCTCACCATTACTTTTTCTATTACTGTCTTCTACTTTGATAAATTCTTCAGCGTCTGTTATTATGCATGGACAAAATGCAGAGGGATAAAGGTAGGATGATAAATGGCAAACTAATTTTTTGAAATCTTTTAACAGATGTTCGCCAAACACAATCCGTGAATTTATTTAAAATAATTTTTTAAATTTTATTTTCAAACTTAAAAATACTTCAGATTATCTAAAATTAACGATTGAGTAACATAATAACATAATTTCAATCTTCAGGTAGATAACAAGACTATAAGAGCCTAGCTGAAAGCGAGGCCACAAAACTATAAATCCTCTTTGCAATAATCCGCTTATCCCAAATATCAATGGAACCTAAAATACCTAGGGTTCTAAATAAAATTAAAAAAAAGTATAAAACTATTTTGTTTATTTTCGTGATTATTAAAAGTGTTTTTCTTTGTTGAATCATTTTTTCTCTACGTTGATATTCCTTCGCTTTATAATTTGAATAATATTCCAGGTAACCGTTGGCTTCAAAATGCGCTGCGCATGCGCAGCTTATAAACCTAGCATTTATTCCGAAAGTCATCCATTGAAACACCTTGCGATTTACTTGTTAGATTAAGATTTTTCGAATAATTTTGATATCTTAAATTTTCTAAAAAGAAAGCGAGATCCCATCAATTCCTAACATCAAATCTGAAATTGATTGCCTATATCGTAATGAAGTATTACAATGATAATGTTTCAGAGTTTGATTAGATTGGTGTATGTTCAAACAGAGCTTCAAGACTACTTTAATATTGAGCTTTCTCTGCGGACCAACAACCTGCCATCCAGCATCGAGGGAGTCTCTGGCTGCTGATTTGAGCCCACGCCGTCCAGGGATATGCGCGTCACAGTGAAAGGCAGGCAGGTGTGATGGCGAGGGACCTAAGAGTGTAGTGATTTGAAGACGAGTGCAGAAATTGTGTAGTCTATTCTTTGACGGATGCATAGCCAATAGAGGTCGTGAAGAAGAGGAGTAAAGACTGGTCATATCTTATCTTGTTGCATATGATTTTGGCATCTGCCTTTATGACGTGCTGAAGCTGCTCGAGGCGGCAGGAACGTAAGCCAATCAGTGTTGAATTGCCTTAGTCGACCTTTCGAGCTTCCGGACATCAAGTGAGAGTGGAGCGGCAATGCTGCGAATCTCCCTGGGGGATGTTTAGCAGGAACAAATAGTTTTGTTGATGTGATTGGTCATAGAACAGTCTGAATCCATCCAGATCCCCCAGGTTACGGATAGATTGTACTGGCTGGATCAAGTCGGAGCAGATGACAACCGGCTTGAAAGAGAGTTTGGATGCATATCGACAAGGGGAGCACCACAATTCCTTAAGCAATTGGAAAAGATGTTTAAAAATAAATATATTTTTGAAAGATGGAGTTAAAAAATGATTTTAAAATTTAAAACTCTTGAGCTCTGGATATATTTCGACATTTGTTAAGGTTTGACTAATTGAATGTATCAATGAATGGTTTGCTCAAAACAAAAAGCGCAACAATGTAAACAAAACTAGAAGTAGCGTAGACGTATTTCATCCTTATCATTAAAAACGTATAAGTTTAGAATATTTAATTTAAGATCTTACCTTTGAAAGTTTCTTTTTAGTTTTTGTTTAGTATTGTTTCGGTAAAAGAGATTGTGTAATGAAATCTCCAGACGCAAATTTGGAGATCCAGTCGTACCTCGTAGTAGTAGCTTCTTTCGTGGTAAATATGGTTGTGGAAGGATCTTATAACGTTTGGAGTATTGCTTATACCACTCTCACTGACGAGTTTGAAACGACGAGAGCCAACGCTGCTTGGGCGGGTTCAGTTCTTCAATCAACTCCATCCATGTTTGGTCCGTTTGCCAGCGCTATAATCAACCGTTACGGATGTAGAAAAGCCACCATTGCTGGGGCCCTTATAGCGTGTTTGGGATGGTTTATTGGTTCTTTTTCCAG
>MPNW01000699.1:0-26040 GCA_011800805.1 Hirudo medicinalis | reverse complement strand
TCAAGAAGATTTCTGAAGGTTTAAAACTTCAACAACAGCAACAACAAGATTTCTGAAGGTTTAAAACTTCAACAACAACAACAAGAAGATTTCTGAAGGTTTAAAACTTCAACAACATCAACAACAACAAGATTTCTGAAGATTTAAAACTTCAACAACAACAACAACAATAACAAGATTTCTGAAGAACCGTCGAAAGAAATCAAAAACAAAATTCCAGAAACAAGAAATATTCCACTGAGTGAAGAATCCTTACTGTCGACGAGATGAATAAAAGAATTGTCAAGTGCATAATTTATTGGTCTCCATTCTTCCAGAAGCGCAGCTAGGGGGCTTCGGTTCACGGGGCAAAGCTGACAACTTGGCTCCTCCCCCCCCCGAGCCTCATTTAGTATGCAAATGAGATCTTAGCATTCATTTTGACAGTCTGCATACACGACCGTCGTCCATCGCATAAACAATTAACTGATTCATTAGCATAATGACCTGCTTAATATTCATCAGCTCATTACACATTCATGAATGCAAGTCTCACGATGCATCATAGCCAACATCCAACATTCTGTTTTAAAGTCGACTCTCCCCGGGCTAATTTTAGCCTGCCAGTCGGTCGGTCTTAAACAACAATCACTTTCAAAAGACATAAACAATTAACTGATTCATTAGCATAATGACCTGCTTAATATTCAACAGCTCATTACACATTCATGAATGCCAGTCTCACGATGCAGCAGAGCCAACATCCAACATTCAGTTTTAAGTCGACTTTCCCCGGGCTAATTTTAGCCTGCCAGCAGTCGGTCTTAAACAACAATCACTTTCAAAAACTTTGGAGCTGCAAGCTTGACACAGTCACCCGACAGAATAAATACTGTAGGCTCTCTCTTAATTATATTCTAATTATATTTTCACTTTTCAGCCTCAAAATAGGATCCACATGTGAGCCGAAAACATGTGCAGACTAATTCGGATGATCCAGGTTTGAATGATGGTTTCATAACTTTGCAGGAAATAATTCTAACCGACGTGTTTTTGGTTGATTCGAGTGTCAAAGACGTCTTGAGAACATTTCAAATATCTTTGATCTTGTTGAGATGTTGTTATAGAGCCGTGTGTAAGATTCAGCACCACTGTGCAATATACACCAAAGCAGTTATGGCATGGATGTACAAACTTGTTTTGTTAATATATCACTATCATAACGATGTGTCTTTAATCAAATCTACAACTGAAAATCACAACTACAACAAGAAGACACGAACCTGTACCGTGGTCCACCGAGAAGGCCCTGAGCAGGTGCACGCCATCGGGGAGTTTGTAGCAGTGGTGGCATGTCTTACCCTCGTCTGGAATGGCGTTGCTCGGCCCCTCAAAAGGAGGCATAAGCGGTTGGAGCTGATCATCCATTCTCCTTTCAATAATCATAAGTCCCTGATTCGTTTTTGTCAATAAATAGAAGAAAGATTCTTTAATTTGTTTCTAGTCTTTCGTCTTGCTATTGTCTCACGGGAATGTTAATCCATCACGATTTCTTAACTTCTTAACAAGTCGAGAGCGGCTTCCGTTCGGCCTCTGTTTGCCTGACTTGTTCAAACTTTGAACTTGCAGTGTTTATCGTCGAGTGCCTGTGAAACTATTTGCCAACGGTCGTCTCTTTTGTATCTGCCTGTCAAGACGATAAGATCAATTCCGCCACTCTGGTCCGCTCCTTCTTGATAATCTCTTGAGGATTGTTTCATCTAAACGAATCCTCCAAATCTGAAATGAATCAGCCCCTCTCCTCTCAAAAATCTATCCTTCCCTAGTTCACAGTCTCGGCTTACAAGCCATTCCTTGCCCAGCCTTAAATAAACGAGATCCGACCCTTCATTTAGAAACGCGTGCGTCGACAATTGTCTGTTCGACGCTATAAAGCACTTGAAAATTCATTTTACAACGAATCAAAACGGTCGAAAAGTTTATTCTCATTGGAATGAATTTTTTTTTAAATTCTTCTTAGAAAAAAATATTTACGAGATGAACCCGATTGAAAAACAATTTAAACTTCAGCGTAAAGAAACAAAGACATAAAGAAATTAAATTTAAAACGTGAGTAATTTGTTAAGCTTTTACGCTGACTTTCTATTAACAAAATTTTGTTCGTCGACTTTAATTTTTAAGTGCCGATTACGGTTACTCATATTTTTGATCGATGTTAACATCGTCGAAATATTCCTTTAGTTATTTAGACATTAATATCAAACACTTTAAAATAAATACTCTTTTAGACATTTTTTTGACTTCTTCATTTGACGTTCGACTGTCAATAATCGGACCTAGAAAACCACTAGCGTCAATAGCAACGGCGAAACACTTGATAAACAGTTTCTGCTCAACATTTATTCGTCGCTGTCCAGGCGGAAAAATTGTGAAAAATGACCGGAATCCATGAGTACAGTTTTATATTGTTTAGCGTGATTGCTTGATGGCAGATGTCACCTAAGGTTTCCAAAATTCTTAACCATGGATTGGGAAACCATATTAGCCGATAGCCAACCCTGTGAAGGCAAGGTGGAATATTACAGTAATCTGTTAAATTTGAAAAGCGACAATGCCAGGTTGGTTACAGAAATTGACAAGCTCTCATCGCAGTTGGATGCCGCTCAATTTGAAAAAGGCAAAGGCCTCACAAAAATCACTACTTTGCAACAGACCCTCAGAAATTACAAAAGTAAGTGTAAAGAACTGATTGACGCTTTGGATATTCTTGAAAGAGTTTGTGGTCGATACCACAAGGATTGCAATTATTACAGAGACAAATGGGAAAAGAGTCTAGCTGACATCCAGGATTTAAGAAATGAAAGGAATAACTTGTCTCAAGAAATAGATAAATTGAATTCATATACAAAACAGGTTGAAGGTGAGTTGGTGTTCGTTAAAAATCTTCTTAGGTTAACATTTTCTGTAATTGCATATTGTTTATCTTAACATGATATTTAAACTAAAATAGATGAGAGAAACATCGCCTTAGAAAGTGCAGAACAGATACAAGAGTCTTTCATCAACTCAAGGAATCAATTTAGCCATCAAATTCAGGAGATGAAATCTCAAATCCTCGAAATCACCGACGAAAAAGACGTTCTGTCCTCGACGTTCGAGCAAAATAAAGTCGAATCGAACAAATTACAAGCAGAGCTGAAACGTGCAAACTCCGAACTCCAACAGCAGACGAATCACATCAAGAGACTGGAAATGCAACAGAAAGACTTTGTGAATCAGAATCGACACAAGTCTCAAGAGATCAAAAGACTGGAGGATGAGCTGGAAAAATTTGACGAACTGAAAAAAGAAAACAAAAGAGTCAACGCCTATGGCCGTGAAGTGAGGAAAAAATCTGAGAGGTGCGAGGAAGAACTGAAGTCGGTGAAGCAACAATGCGAACAGTTTGATGCCTTTGTAGAATCCATGAGACAAAACAAATCTTTCAAAATACCAAACAACCAGCTGGAGATGACTGGTCCACTCTCAAAGACAATGAACAAGCTAATGGATCACTTGAGGGAAGTTGAAAGCCAGAGAAAGTGGAATCAGGAGCTCATTAAAAGCCTCGAATCCAAGGTTTCTGAGCTCCAATTCAACAAAACTTCATTGGAACGTCAGCTCTCGCAGGCGTCCGTGCAGGTCTCGGAACTCGAAAAGAAGATGCAGGAAAAATCTGACAACGAAACTACTCTGGGAAACGAGTTCAGGATGAAGTCCCAACTGGTGGAGATGCTCGAAGATCGACTGAAGGAAGTTCACAAGCTCTTGAAAGATTCCCAAGCCAAGTGTCTCCACGTCGAAAACCTGATGAGGTTGGAAACGGAAAGCCGAACATTCCTGGAAAACCAAGCGGAAGAAACGAAACACCAATTGGCCGTGAAATGCAGTGCTTTAGAGGAGCTAAAGCTAAGAGAAAGATCTTTTCAAGAGGCCTTTGAAATGATGAAGGCAAAGCTAGAGACAAGCGAGGAGAATTTCTCGAGATCCGAAAGTCGATGCTCATCTCTGCAAAGGAGTCTTGACGAGATCGTCGAAGCCACCCGCTCCCTGAAATCCGAGATCCAGCAGTCGGACGAGAAAAAGCAGGAGTTCATTCTGACTTTGGAGAAGGAGCTTTGGAGCAGATCCGAGGAATGCAATTCGCTCAGACGAGAACTCGAAGATATCAAGGAAAATTTAAAGTATTGCAATAAAACCCAGGAAGATGACCTAAAGGAATGCCATAAAGGTGAACTGGAAGCAAAAGAGAAGGCTGTAAGATCTCTGAAAGACAAACTTGAGCAAACGTCGTCATCTTTAGCTCGAGCTGACCAGGAAATCGAGAATCTGAAAAAGGAATCAGAAGAAAACAAAACTGCAATTCAGAATAAGAACCTGCACATCGAATTTTTGGAAAAGTCTAAAGAAACACTTCAACACGATTTGGAGAAGGCAGAAAAAAGCAAAAGTAAAGAAGTGGAATCATTCAACGTTGAACTCGAGAAATTAAAGGAGGAATTGAGGCTGGCCGCCGAGACCCTCTCGGCAAAGGAGGAGGTCGTTCGATCTCTGACCGAGGAAAAGTCTCGAACGTCAGACGAGGAAAAGCAGACTCTCCGTACTTTTGGAACGGAGATGGAAAAGATTTTGAAGGACTTGAAAGAAGAAAGGAAGAAAAGCCACAAGCTGCAGATGGAATGTGATGCAATCTCGCACGAAAGAGAACAGCTCCTTTCTTCGATTGAAAGTTTGAGGTCTTCCCACAGACACTTGAAGGACGACCATTCGAGTCTGGAGATCAAGTACGAGTCAGAAAATAAGAGAAGCAGGTCCCTCGACGAAAAAGTCAGCAAGTTGAAATCGAGATTAAAGTCGTTCGACATCGAACATGCCACCAGTCAGAAACAGGCAGAAGAGTTTCACAAGGAAGTAGAAATTTTAAAAAAGGAGCTCATGATCCAGAAAATGAATAAAGACAAAAGCATCCAAGAAGCAAACCAGTGCAAGGCAAGGATTGCAAACCTGGAAGAGGCTCTGGAAAAGACGTCCGCAGATCTTCACGAGAAGTCGTCGACGCTCGTTCGACTGGCGTCGGATGCGAAGGAAGAGACGTGCCGCTTGAGGACGAAAATCAAAGACTTGGAACGGGAATTGGAGAAGAAAAATGCCAATACTTCCGTTGGGGAAAATCTTGTGGCAGCCCTGGAGGAACAAGTGAGACAGCTGTCGGGCAGCTTGAAAGAATCATTAATGTCCAGACAGTCGTTAAGTGACAAACACAAGTTTGTAAAGGCTGACTTGCAATCGTCCGAAGCATCGTTGGAAGACATGAAAAACACATTAGCAAGCTCAGAACAAGGCAAACAGGAAATAATAGCCAAATTCTCCAAGATGGAAGATCAACTAGATCATTACAAAATCAAGTGCAATGAGCTTCACCAAGAAATATCGAGCATCAGAGAAGAACTCCTCACTAAGAAAGAAGAAAATCTTAGGATCATGACTGAGGTCCAAGACAAGAGGATGCTGCTAACTTTTAGGGACCAAAAGATCAAAGAGCTCGAAAAATTGACAGAGTCTCTCAACTGTGAAAAGTCAGACGAAGAAAAAAGGTTCCAGATGGTCGAAGGGAGCCTAAGACTTCGAGCTGACAAGTCAAGGGCAGAATTGTTGGAGGTGAAGCAGGAAAAAAGCACCCAAGAAGAAGAGATGAATCTGCTCAAGAAAAAGCTCCAATGCTCTGAGATCCAGCAGCACAAACTGACTCAGGAATTGAGGAGGGTGACCAGTGACCTCGGCAGTTTGAGGACAGAGCTGGAGGCCAGCAGAGCAGTCACAAATGCCAGCAGGGAATCCCTTCTTGTAAAAGATCTTGAACTGAAGAAACTGGCAAGCAAAATGGACAATCTCAACGATCAGAAGTTTCTGAGAAACAATCCATCCTCACTAAGGAGCAGCATGACTTCTATTCCTCAAAATCTTTCCTCAAATGTTTTCAACCCCATGACGTTCGAGCATCTTGATTCGCTTCTGCCGTCAAGGGACATAGGGGGTGGCAGGGTTCGACCCAGACTGACGAGCAGCATGCTAAACTTAAGCCCGCCATTCCACCGACCAAACATCGGCCAAACCGCATCCCAAGCCGAGTTCAAAAGTTTAGCGAGCTTCGAAACGACCGAGTCTCCGAACGGTGTGGAAGTCCCCGAAGAAAACACTTCAGATTTACAAAATATGCGCCCACCAAGGACACCACATCAGCAAAACAGCTCAGAAAAACCAAAATGGAGATGAACCTTTTGAAACCACTCCAAACCAAAAAGCATCCCCTCGAGACCATTCCCGACAGAAGATTTCTGACTCAGTTCTGCACATTGTAACACCAATTATTCTATCACGTGCCTTACAATTGTCATTTCAGGCAAGTCCCTCAATGTTGAGCACGTCTCCGTTCCTCTGGCACAGCCCAAATCAGATGATGATTTGACAATAGCCAACCTGCAACCCTAGGATTATTTGCTAGTTTGTGCTGCTTTATGAACCACGTAACCAACCGTCTTCACCATTTTGACTGACATCTCGATGTTAATGACTCCAAGAATAAGCTTGACATTTTTTTTGGTGGCACGAACGACGAAAGAGTAAACCAAAACACATATGACCAAGAATCCAAACACTGGCGCCGATGACTAAGACAAAATGAGAGAGCGATGTAGAAACGTCGGCTTTTATTAGTTGCGAGGTATTTTAAAAAAGGAGCTTGGAAGAGACTTCGACGAGCCGTCCTTGGACGGCAACTTTAGTTTACGACCTTCGTGGCCGTTAGAGACCCTCGGGTACGTCCCCCTCCTGTCCGGGGGTGTTCGGTTCTTCCTCTTTGTTCGGATTGGAAGTCCCGCACGTGTTGTAGGACCCGCAGTGAAGACATTTCTTGCCGATAACGTGGAATTTTGTCTCGCATGTCTGAAAAAAAAAACGATCGAGTTGATGTTTTTCCATTAATTCAAAACGCAATTGATGAAGTGCACGTGGCATGTCAGAATTAACTATTATTATTATTATTGTTGTTGTTATTATTATTATTGTTATTATTAATGTTGTTATTATTATTATTATTGTTGTTGTTGTTATTATTGTTATTATTATTATCATCATCATCATCATCATCATCATCATCAATGTTCCCCTCTAAGTCGTGCTGGCGTGCTCTGGCACAAACATTTTTACAGCCCAGATAAAATTATTTTATAAAAATAAAATTACAAAATAATTGTACAAAATAAAAAAAACTTTGAGTGCATAGATTGAGTTTTTAAGAAATTAAAGAAATAAGAGATTCATATTTGCATGTGCATATTGTTGATGACGCTGCAGACGTGTCAGCGTCTGACATGTCGACGCGTAGAAATTTAGGCGAAAATTAAAATATTTAACGAAGCCAATTTTTTAACGTCAATTTTAACGTCATCATCATCATCATCATCAGCATCATCATCATCATTTTGAAGCGTCGTCCGAGTCCATACCTTGTGGCAGTCCCTGCAGAGTACCCAGTGTTTTGTGTCCTTGTACTCATCGGGCATCGGAGTCCTTTCGATCTCCTGGTCGAGATTCGACCAAACCGACGACATGTCGAACATCGAGCGACAACAGAGCGGACAGGTGTAGTTACTGAATTGAGGAAACGGTAGAATTTACAAGTAAACACGACGGCAGAAATTATATAATATAATATAAATATGATAATGTAATAATAATAATAATAATAATAATAATAATATAATAATAGTATAATATGAGAGTAATATGTGTTTTATGTATATCCTAATACTTAAAACATTGGCAGAGTAATGAACAAGATCCCTACAAACTCACCCTGATTTCCTCATCCCATCCAGGCAAGTGCTAAAAAAGCATTAACATCAGTTATCATGAATGGCTTTCATTGACAAGCTATTAGCACTATCATCGTCATCGTCGTCATCATCGTCATCACCACCACCACCATCATCACCATCATCATCACGTTTCAACAAATCCCCTCGTAATGAACAATTCTATCGGCTGACGACGACAATGGCGCAATAAACGCGACGAGAATCCAAACAAACTTGTGACATATGTGTCCGCAGCTCAGAACAGTAAGCTCTTCTCTGGACGTGTGGAGGTCTTCCATGCACACGGGACAGTTTGATCTCGAAACCTTTTCCACGCACTGCAAGATAAAAAAAACGACGTCAGTCTCGTGATTTGAAGTTGACATTCCATTGACGTCCGTCGCATTTACGACGATCGAGGTGGTCGCGCGACATACGAAATCCCCTAACCTTGTGATCGACCTTGAGTGCAATGGACAGACACATGTCGCACTTGTCGCAGTGGAAGAAGTTTTCTTTGCCTCCGACTCTGGAAATAGAAATAAATAATTTTTTTATATAAATTATTATTATAAATTTATTATTATTATTATATTATTTATTATTATAAATTTATATAAAAAAATTATTTATTTAATAGTTAACTTAAATAGCTAGTTTATCATCAGGCTAATGTTGCTCGTGTTTAATTCATCAAGCATAATTGATCATAGTTATTCTTATAAACATCACCACAATCATCATTATTATTATTATCGTTATTATTATTATTATTAATATTATTATCGTTATTATTAGTAATAATATTATTATCGTTATTATTATTATTAATAATATTATTATCGTTATTACTGTTGCTACTATTACTATTGTTATCATCTGCAGGCTGGCAATAAATGGAAACTCCAGGCTCGTTGCTGATTAAATATACACATGCTCTCCAACAAATGCTTACACACAAACACAAACAAAAACACAAACACAAACAAAACCAACTGACCTGCAGATTCCACAACCATCGCAGTGAAACTGTTGCTTGTCTTTGTCGTCGAAGAGTCTGCAGATCGGGCAGAAGTATTTGCCGAACTCGACTTCGCACTTTTGGCAGTTCTTCTGAACCTAGTTTCGAAATGGAGTAAAAAAATCAGAATGTTTCCAAAAGTAAAACAATTATCATTTATTAATGCCATCAATATTATAGATTTATTAATTGACTAATAAGTGGGTCGGATTTTAAATAGTTTTAGGGTCACGTGCCGGTTGCTTTTCTCCACACATGAGGCAGACGATTTCTTTGACTACAAATCTATTCAACTCGTGATTTTCTTTCTCGTCGTGGCACAACCTGCAGACGTATTCCTTGTTGCAGCATGGACTCTGAAGATGAAACAAATAATCAAAGTAACAAAAAATAACAAAACGTTTCAATTAGATATTTAATTGCATTACATTTAAATGCAAGACAGAATGGTTTCTTGACAACAACTCATTAATATAAGTTATTAATAAAATATTAAATGCCTTACAATGTATGCACATCTGCATTCATAGTGACTGCACCCATATTTTGGTGTGCTACTGGCTTCTTCAGTTTCTTTAGCTTCTTCAGTTTCTTTGGCTTCCTCTTCAGAATCTATATAACTGTCGTCTACGTCTTCGATTTCTTCTTCATGTTGCGCATCGACATCAGCTCGTTCAATGTCAGACATTTCTTGAAATGGTTAGAAAATTCATATAATGATGGAATTCGTTTATTTCATGAATCTTAAACAGTTGGTATCTACTAAAGTTGTTAAACTTGTAATTTTATTTATTTATGAAACCTATTGACTGCTTATTAACTAACCAAATCCTCAGCGAAATCACAAACTAAGTTCAAGAACTAGCGAAGTATATCAACAATATTTATTTTTGGTCGGCGTGATGTTCAAATCAAATTTAAAATTCACTGGAGGATTCAAAGTATGTTAATTTTAGATATTAAATTCAAGTTTTATGGAACATTTTTAAAAATGAATTGATATTAAAACTCAAAAAATGGAATGCCAGTTAAAGAACTTTTTCGCAATATAACAATAATAAAACCATTATTTATTTATTACATATTAATGTAACATAAATAAATTTATTATATGTTAAATAAATCCATTATTTATGTTCAAATGAAAGATTAACTGATTAGTTCACTTTTACACTGACTTAAACCATGATAAAGATCGAGATATCTACCTCCCCCACAGGCCTGGTCAGGTGCAGAGCTCCACGTACCTTATTTTTTGTAGATATACGCAAATGATGGCTACACAGGTAAATCTTGTTACATGGATAGTTTGCGAGTGAGTTTTAGTTGCGCTAGTAATTGAGTTTTACTTATTTTTCTCTAGACGCTCGAGTTTGAGATGGAAATGACTTGTGAGGGATGTTCGAACGCAGCCAAAAGAGTATTGAACAGGATCGGAGGTAACATCGCAAAAAACATGTTATCAATTCACAATCCATAAATGATGAAATGATCGTCTGTGCTGCACCTCATGACAATTTACCGCAAAGCTTCATCCCCTGAACGAATGCTCCGATGAGCTTACAGGTTTAAAAAAACATAAGTTCATACTGCAAGTTTTATTCAACATGAAGTTACTTATTTCAGTAACTGACGTGACAGCTGATCTGGCAACTCAGAAAATCACCGTCCATACCGACAAACCTGCCGAAGAGGTTCTGGCTGCCCTCGAAAAACCGGCAAAAAGGTCAAGCAACTCAGTCCATGAGCATCATCTGCACCCAGTTCAATTTGCATCGGCAGCCCCTCCGAGAGCCTCTGGTCTTGCCGACGAACGATTCCGTTGTTATCGAAGTTCCACCTTACATCATGTCATCTACTAATCTACTAATGTCATCTACATAGTTTGTTTGTGCCAGCTTAATTTATATCCAAATTCATTTAAATTGGGGATAGCCACATGGTCAATTGTAATTAAACATCAAACAGATTGATGATAGAGCCTTTGTGAATTTTGAAATTTAGTTAGCAATCTTGATTCAGAGGTTAGCTGTAGTGATGTATGTTTTTCCTATACAGCACAAATGCATAGCCTTGTCAAAGTTCAATGTACTCTAGCAGAATCCTACAATCCCGAGATCATGTTGCCTGCACCTGCTACCCAGCAAAATCCACTCAACAGCAAGCCTTCAAAATGCAGCAAATCATTTAAAGCAATTCAACCATCTTTAATTAAAATTAATTCCAACGAGTCCTTAACAAACAAACCGACGCACTTAAAATCAGACCGGGCATCCGATCGATGCCAAGTTTCGGTCGGGCTTTACCCGAAATCCTAGGCTGGGTTCGCACTGCACGACTCCAGCATCGGGCTTCGCTCGACTTCGAGTCCCGGGAGGATCGGCACGGTCGTCTTGCCGGCAAGAATTCCGAGAAGTTGCGAAGAGATCTTCCCTCGAAACTGTCCGAGAGAACTCGACAGACGACGACGCCAGAAGATGAACTGTAGCTTTAAACGAAAACGGTGACGGAAGAAGTGCAAAAAGGCAGTCGAAGTTAAGATCGGAGTCGAATGTTTTGGGGCTCGGAGGGCATGAAACCTGAGGGTGAAAATATTTTGGTGACGACGCTTCAGGGGGGGGCGGCCTACGTGGTGTGCATGTCGTCGTTTCTGCTGTGGCTTGGATTTTCTGCAAGAAGAAAAATACAAATGTCACGGTCTTTGGAAAGGCAATGAAAACGAACGAGCAATAAATGCCAAAGCATGGCAATGTGCATGAATATACACAACAGGGTTAGGGTTAGGGTTAGTCTACCTTTTGCATTCATCCATCTGCAAAAAGGTTCCAAGTGATAGTAATGATTGGGATGAAGAAAACGTGATGATGATGATGATGATGATAACCTGATGCTTCGTTGCTTTTCTGCCTCTTTCGTCTTTGATCGCCTCTGGAAATGCAAATTCAAGAATTCAAATAAAACGAGTGGCATCGTGACCACACAAAATCATCATCATCTCGATTTCTATAACCCACACGACCATCATCGACCACCGGCTCACCCTATGAAGGCCGGGTGCGTCTGGAGGTCTCGCAGAGTCTGTTGGGCCTCCTGGACGTAACAGTCGAGGTACCTGAGAGAGCAGGGGGGATGGAGGTTGGGTATGTACATGGAGAAGAGGTTGAGCTTCAGCTTGGCATACTCTGGACATGAGATGTTTTGGCATGATGACAATTATGCAAATGTAATCAGTTACGTTATGATAGCAACGCTGGAATTAATGAGAAATGGCTCGAACGCAATGAATGCATGCCCACCTGGATCAATCTGGTACACCTTGACGATGATGTCTTGCATGATGTTAGGCTGTATCGAGAATGGTTTCCTCCTCAACTCGTCCAGAACGCCTGCAAAGACAAAGAGACTCAAAGCTAATGGATTAGTAGCAGCAGGACTCACAAGGGCACAGACTCAGCAGATGATTGACATTGGCCTGCAAGACTTGTTTGTTGAACAGGCTCAGGAACTGGGCTGTCAGAGTGGTGTTTTGCCTCGAGTTCAGATAGTGCTTGTCCTGTTTGGAACGATTAGAAAAAAAAAAATATAAATATATAAATTATGATTTAACATCATTGCAAAAATAATATCGTTAAGAATCGGCTAACGTGTTCGGCCAATAAACAATTCAACTTTGAGAAATGGCCATCACAGATTGCCAATAGTAGTAGCAAGTTTATTTATACAGCGCCATAAGCATGAGCGTCAGGGGCGCTCAGACCATTTGCATAGCGCAGGCTCCCAGGACAAGCTGGGTTTCGAACATGACACGTAACGACTGTTGCTTTTACCGTCACTCACAGGAACGCTACCCTCTGAGCCAGCTTGCACCCCGATTGGTCAACAAATAATTTCATGACTAATAAACATCCATTTCCAATTTCTTAAATGGAAGGCGTCGTTCATGCCAATCTTTGACCGTCAAGAACTAAGCGTCGAGACCCGGCCCGGCCGGCCGGCAGAGCGAGCTTCCGAAAACCGAGAAGACGAAAGAACCCACGAGATGCAAAAAGACGGAGCTGATGGCCTCTGTGGATTTGAAGTACCTCGTCATCTCCTTGTGGAAGGTGTTGACGAAGGAAATGGCGTTTGGAGCTTCCTCCTGTGAATGAAAAACAAAATGGTGGTGTAAATAATTTCATAAAACATATTCGAACGTCGATCGACATCATGCTATTGAACGTCATTTATAAATACCATCCTTACTTTGCTGTTTCCCACTTAGTCATACAATCAACCGACCGATGCTTACATTCAAAACGACGTCACTAGGACCACCATCGTCGCAAGCTCACCAGGAGTTTGAGGTATATCCGATCGACATGAGTGGACGTGTGTTTCATTAGGTCCACATACAAAGCCTCCATGTGACCTGCCACAATGCACTTGAAGACACAACTGGGGAAAAGGAATCACAGCCATAAATAGCAGCAAAGGAGGATATGTTGATGATGTGAAGGGTTTTTAATTGTTAAATCGCGATGTAGTTGTCTGAAACTGGTCACTAGAGATGCATCTTCCGTCGGCATGTCTCGAAAACGGGACCGCAAATCATAAAATCAGCTGCCCATCAACCCACCATGAAATCTCCTCAAAGGAAAGGGGAAGATAGCATCCATCTTCGGAGTTGAAGATCTTGTCGATGGCTGGACGAAGTTTTGACCAATGGGCCTGATAATTCTCTTGAGACATCGATACTGTTGCAGAATTTGAAATTAGATAAAAATTTTGTAATGTGGCTCTATTTGTATGTAAAAGCACTCAAGCCCCGAGCAACAATAGCTATATCAACTACTTAGGAGAACCATAACTACATGATGTAAAATTTCAGTAAACAAAACATTAACTATTTTTACTTTTAAACTTTTCACTTAAAAAATTTCAGTCTAGACATAGATTTTGAAAATCTGGTGATGCCTAGCTCAGTAGCCATGGAAATACACAAACATTTCATCAGAAATTAGATCCAACTTGCTTGTTTTATTATAGTCCTTTGCAAAAATATCCGTCAATGAATATTAACGATAACAAACGCCGGTTTTACCAAGTTAGGTTAAAGTTAAACGCGATCAAAATTTAATAATACATTTCAAAACTCTTAATAAGACCTTTCTTGCACTGAAATAATAAGCGTTCTGCGATTTCTCCACGTGACAAGAACAGCACGTCCTCTTCGCTCATCGCCGGCGCCCAAAAATTCTCGCCTCTGTTTTTCTTTGCAATACGAGAACGATATTAAGCGGAGTTATTCGCAATCGCAGAACAAACAGACATGTTGGGTAAAATGCGGAATGCCACTTGGAAATTATTATGGAAATCATTCAACAATCGCTCAATTAGCTGCAGCTCTCTATGACGTATCTTAATTGTAATTATTATTGTAATTGTAAAATATTGTATTACTATAATAATTATGTAAAGTTAATTTTGAAATCAACGTCATAACCTCATGAGAGTCGTAGCTAGAGAAATACTATACACTGCTACATTGGTTCAATAACGATTAATAAATAAACATTATTTCACAAATACCAGTTGCCACAGCCTTGTAAAACCTTTTTTTTTTGCAAAACACCTTTTGACTCGGCAATTTACATTTTGAAAATGCAAATGAATGCACGACTCCGTAGATGATCAGGCCTCTTGCCATCCCGAGACCCGCATTCAAACGCTGTCTCTCTAGCTATATATAAGTCGCCTATTTTAGCAATCATCCCGTCCAGCCATTGTTAGTCCACATCATCAAAGACCAAACATGGATTATTTTAACACCTTATTTATCTTAGTTGAAATAAAGATACTCTGGAATCGCATGAGAATGGTAATCACAGTGATCACGTGGTACCTGGAGAGCAGCGAAATCAAGGCCGACAAATGTCATATCAATGTCAAGACTCTTTCGAACACGTGCCACTACATTCTACGCAATGCTTTTATTATCAACATAATCGTTCGGATTTCCAAAAAAATGAACGAATGAGAAAAAAAAAGACATTAAAAACATTACAAGTCGACCGAGAAAAAATAAATTTTCAAGCAGCGACTCCTCGCGAACAACTTGCCAGAGATAACTTGCAAGACGATAATTTACCTAATCTTTAATCTCCAGCCTCGATGTCCCAACTCCCCCTACGAACGAGAAGACGACGCCCGATAAATTCCTCCTCCTCCTCCTCCGACGACGACGACGACCGAAACCTTCCGAAGCCACTAACAGTTTCGGCGACCTAGAAATGTTCGCCGCTGGCAGCAATATATAAATACACGTCCACTTATGTACAGCAACTTAGTCTGAATTTAAATCTAAATTTAGTGGTACGAACGCATATGTACACAGGAGGGGCGACCCTAACGAGGGGCATGTCGGCTCGTCCGTCGCCGTGAAACGATGGCAAACCAAATTGACATTACATTAACGGATCGGCCGACGTCGCGAAATTCAGAAGTCCGGCGAACGAGCAGACGCCGTCAGCTCCGAGAGAAAGTGCCGAAACCCGACGACGACAAAACCCCGCGAAAACGATCGGGGACAAAGAACGGGGATGCACCTCGAGCACCGCGTCGATCGAACGTAAGGATCGAACCGAGCGGAGGTTTTCGTGCCGGCAGAAGGCAGAGGCGCACGTCGACGGTCGATCCGCCAAATGTCCGCACCAGTCCTCGGTCGAAACGAGATGAGAATGATGTGCAAAAAAAAATCGAGTTTGTTACGTTCAATCAACGAGGGCTCCAGGGAGCGAGGGGTGGCGACGAGTTACGAGTTCCTGGGTTTCGAGGGCGATCCGTTCGACCCCACGCTCGAGACTTGGTTCATGAAGTCCCAGATGATGATCGTGTCGTCGTGGGAGCTGCTGACAATCTGGAATTCGTCGAACTGCAGGCGGAAGACTCTCCCGGTGTGCTCCTGGAAAATAATGAAAACAATAATAAAAGCAATAACAATAAACAATGATTACAACAAATGCTAATAAATAAAACTATTTCAACCGAAAGGATCACAAACGTGGCAAAGCAGGTTGACCGAATGGGTTACGTTCCTGAATACGGCAGTAATGGCAACAGTCGTAACGTGTCGTGTTCGAAACCCAGCCTGCACTGCCGCAAGCGCCTCGGGAAGGAGCGCTACATAAATGGTCGACAAGATGCGCCTCTGACGCTATGCACGTGGCGCTATATAAATGAAGTACATTTACATTTTACAAGCGTCAACAAATCATAGGATCACCATAGCGATGGGCTGGTGACACAAATGGTCGCCATTTTAATGACAACATCTCACGACAACCGCTGACTGGATTTCGAATTCTCAAGTCGAGCGAGTCATCGTTGCCAAAGCTCAGCTTTCATCCATAAACCCATCCATTCGTCCGTGTTTTCCCATCAACTCTTCCATTCCTCGACCCGTTCGTCCGACCTCCCATCGGTCGACCGGTCGCTCAAGCATTCTCCAAACAATTCATCCATCCATCGTACGACTCAAGAAAAGAGGCACTGACGATCAGGGTGCGCAGGCAGAGAGACGAGGCAGGAGATCGGGGATCGAGGGCTGCCTGCAGGTCCCAGACTTTGATCTTGCTGTGGACAGGGATGGAAATATGAACATCATTAGTCACATCATCATCATCATCATCATGTAAATTAACCATTATCATTACCATTATTATTTGTTATAACCACAAATTAATTCATGCTAATAAATTAGCCATCACTAACATACACAGGTTTGATTAGCAGTTAGCACAACGTATTGTCGACTAACGAGATGTGCACAAAAAAACAAATCAAACACGCTTCACAAACAATCATTGTTCAGCTCACCCATCGTATGCCCCACTGACGATCCTCTTGTTGTCGAACCTAATGCATCTCACCAGCTCCTCGTGTCCTTCAAGGACCCTCAGGCAGGCGCCACACTCGACGTCCCAAAGTCTGCATGGGTGAATTATTATTACAGTAATAATTATTGTCATCGTCATGTCATGATCATGTCGTCGTCGTCATGTCATGATCATGTCGTTGTCGTCGCCATGTCATGATCATGTCGTTGTCGTCGTCATCGCCATGTCATGATCACATCGTCGTCGTCATCGCTATGTTATGATCACGTCATTGTCGTCGTCATCGTCCAACTGACCTGATGGTGTTGTCGGAACTGCCGCTGACGATGAGCTTGTCCCTGTACTGGAGGCAAGCGATGCCCCTCTTGTGTCCGTTCAAAGTTCGGACAAATTCACAGGTGGATGTGTTCCATACCTGACCAATCAATCAATCTTGTGTTCCCATACAATAAAATCAATGCAACTATTAATCAATAGTTTGAGATCATCCCTAGTCGTAAACGACCGAGTTATATCATCATCATAACCACCACCATCATCATCATAACCACCATCATCATCATCATAACCACCACCATCATCGTCATAACCACCACCATCGTCATCATCATAACCACCATCACCATCATCATCATAACCACTACCACCATCATCATCATAACCACCATCATCATAACCACCACCATCATCATCATAACCACCATCATCATCATAACTACCATCATCATCATCATCATCATCATCATAACCACCATCACCATCATCATCATAACCACTACCATCATCATCATCATAACCACCACCACCATCATCATCATCACCAACCTTGATGGTTCTGTCGCCAGATGCCGACACGATGTAGTTGAGGTCGAAGTCGACGACGTTTACAGCCGCCCGGTGTCCGAGGAGGACGCGACGGAGGTTGATCTCCTTCGGGCTGACGATGTCCCACACGGCAATCGAGCGGTCCTGATGACGATATCAACGGTGGAGAAGATTCGTGATGACAACGTCAAACAAATGCAAGCCTCGATATAATCCTAGAATCTTTCTTCCGAATGAATATTAAAAATCCTCTAAACCCCCCCCCCCCCAATCGCACCAAGGTCGGCAATGATTTGCCGCTGGTGACTTCGTTCGGACGTCGATGCCGTCGACTTTTTTCTTGCGATTCCCTCGGGAGGATTTACCGACCGGAAAATTTTCCGAGAAGATATTTTTTGCACGAATGCTGACCTTGAACGTCGGCCATGACAAAAAATCAATCTCGAAAGATAGGCACAGCACACTCGAGCAAGTGGCAGCAAGGTGGCTTACAATGAGAAGGTCGTTACTGTCACCATGGTTACTAATGATGCAGTAGTCTTAACTCCATTTGTCATCACTGATATGCTAATATGCTAATCGATAACTCTGCCCACTTAGTCACAAGCACGATAGCTCCACCCACCTTTGAACACGTGACCATGATGCCCTCTTCGCTGTACCTCAGGTGGAGTACAGCCTCACTGTGGTGGATGAGTATGTTGATGATCTCCCCTGTGGATATTGACCAGACCCTGGGATGGGAGGTACCAATCGTATCAATCAGTTATCAATCACATCATCGATCAATCGACCATCGGTTGAAATGTCACGACGTCATCGTCAATTCAAACATGGAGGATGCACAACACCAACCTGACGGTGGCATCGCTAGAACCAGAGATGATCATGTCGTCGCTGAACTGCAGGCACAAGACCGAGCCCGTGTGCCCCCTGAGAGCCCTGGTGCACTCCAAGGTGGACCGACTCCACACCTGATAAATCAGGACAGCTTAATGATGAGGATGACAATGAAAGTGGACGCCCTTTTCAAAGAATCATACAGACAACGACAACAATTATTACAATCAGGAAAGACCCGACGACAACCTCACACAATGTCGTAAATTTAATGTCATTAATGTAATTTAATGTCGTAAATTTAACACAAGACAAAGATGAGAAACAACAACAACGCGGATGCAAAGCTACATTGGTCGTACGAGCGCTCGTTAGGTCGATCTTGTACAGAATGATAACCACAATAAATTATGATAACAAACGAGAACAACGATAAACTACGATAACGAGCAGAAGACCGGTACCTTGATGGTGTTGTCCCTAAGCCCGCAGACGATCTTGTTGTCGTCGTATTGGAGGCAGTAGACCCCCTTGCTGGTGACGCTGTGACATTGGATGCGACAGATGGTGTGCTCGCCCGTTCTCCAGTTGTGGTCGATGCGCTGGAAAGTAAAGGATCGGTTGTAAAATATTTACCAGCCAAATTACTTATTACAGACCTTGAACACCGTCAATGGTTTCAAAATCTTTTAAATTCAGGTAAAATAGCAAGGCATCTGATGACGTCACCTCTAACGATCCATTTAACATTACTTAACGATTAACAATTACCCGATAACGTTCGGAGTAAAAACATCCAAAACCACGGGCTCGACAAAAATAACCGCGGTCATCCCGAGACCCCGACGGATGATGCCCGGGGGGGTTAGGGTTGGGGATCCGTCGAGATCCGCCCGACCGACCGGCCGTCGGGTAAGCAGTTATTAGCAGATGAAATAACGAATATCGGCAGTCAACAGTTTCCAACCGACCTCGATGTCTGCGAGGATTTCGTTGAACAGCCGCCTGTAGAAATGGTGCTCTCGGTGCAGCTCGCCCGGCTTCGGTCGGAAAAGGTAGTTGACCCTGGAGGAGGAGCTCGGTGTCGTTATCATGATTTATTATAACCGTATGCATGTTTTATTAATATTTAAGTAATTAATAATATGTTAATAATTGTTATAATAATGTTATGCAGGTTTTAAACGAGTTGTGATAGTCACGAGCCCTTTCGTATAAAAGTTGAAATGAACGTTCTGCAACAACTCAGACATTGTGAGGTTGAAAGACAAAAAGAGCTCAACAAACATCGATGAATCACTTCATTCTCGGGAGATTTTGGCCGTAAAATCCCCGACGAGTAGAAAAATTCCTTGCCGTAAAGAATTACCACGATTTATGTAATTACCATAATTTATGTAATTATCATAATTTATGCGATTACCATGATTTATGTAATTACCATAATTTATGTGACTATCTTAATTTATGTAATTATCATAATTTATGTAATTCTTTATCAACAAACACCTTCGCTCGAAAGACAAAAATTCATCAACAACAACATCAACCAAACACGTTGTGATACTGTTGTCGACGTTGGTCGCTTAACAAGAGTTGTTAACGTGGGCCCATGTCAACACAGCCAATTGCCAGTGCATTAATTCAATATTGAATCCACGCTCATCATTAGCATCTAGAATCAGTCAAGGCCAATGACCCTACTAATCTGGGTTCAACTCCCAACACATCCATCAATTGGACAACTATTACGTCATGAGATCATTACCATATCCGACATTACAAGATACAAGTCGGTCGAGTTGCAGACAACAACAAGAGAAACCAACAACAACATCCACAAACAACGACAACTTACCATCCCTTCCTCTGGGCAAGCCCCTGCCAGAGTGAGTTCGTCTTGACCATCTTCTCGATGAGTTTCCTCCAGATGCCCCCGTCCGAGATGACCCGGTACCATTCCTTGCAGACGAGTTCTGCTGCACACAGGGACTTCGAGTCCAAATAAGAGAGGATCTTCTCGGCAAGATGGTCCAGGCCTCGGGCTGCGTCGAGCAAATCGATTAGTTATACAGTTATCGATTAGTTGCACTGATTGACATGATTGCTTCCAAGGAGTGATTGATCTGAGATCGCTATCGATAGGAGACCTTACGTGATTCAATCACGAATTTAGCACACTCTAAAAAGCATATTACCCAACTATAAATAATCAAAATGATAAATAATGGAAATCAGTCGAGAAAAGTTCAACTGGTTCAAACTGCTTGTTTGCTTCATCATTTTATAAATTGAGAGACATATTTCATTGCCACAGAAAATCCAAGATGAACTTAACAATTAATAAATCATGACCTTAACTCATGAATCATCATCATCACTAAAAAAATGTTAACATTTCAAACGATAACGACTCAGGTATGATAAGCAAATACCCCCAAAATTCCACCACTGATCTCGAACTCAAGACTCCTCTTTGAGCACTAAGAGGTCTTAAGAAGTGTCCTTGTCATCACAGAACTTTTTATGGAAGACCAGGGAAGGTTGAGAAATAGGTGCCTGAGAGAGCACATGTGTTTGTCTTGCATCGAAAACCACGTCTCTAGAAAGGGATTATCTTTTGTCAACAAAACTGACGAAAACAAAAGCAGAACATCTCCAATGTTCAGGATGATCATGTCAGTGGACCTTGATGATGATGACGGTTATTGACCCCCAGCACATGGTTAACATCTGAAACTGACACATCAAGGAGAAATGACATGACATCAATTCTGAACGTTCAACACGACAATAAAAAGTCATTGTCTTAGCTTCTCCATTGTGTCTACCAAAAGGATGTTCGTTTTCGAGAATCCACAACAAGCAAAGATCGATGAAGCATGGTCGATGTCAAGACAAAAAAGAATCAATACTCATCAGATCCTACACGAGGATAGTTCCGATGGGGACCCAAACATTGGTCGCAACAAAAATTATGATCACATTACCAACGTGTTGTTGCATTGCCATGCTATTGCAAATGATAGCACGAATGATTACATGTTAATGTAATCTCTTGGACTCGTCATGTCGTCCCTCTCGAGGATGATCTCCGTCCGACGAATGGATCTCAGCAAACAAATCAATTTCAGAGATGCAAGCATAAAAAATATTCTTAGCAGGTATTCTGGGAATATCGAGGAAAAGGAGGAATTGGGTCAGGGTCTGACAAGTGGGTCGAGTCAAGGCTGCATGTCGGAGATAAGAGCAGACGTGAGGATAGTTGATGGTGGTTCTGTTATTTATAGGCACGAGCGGAAGAAGTAGATGATGATGATGGTGATGAGCATGTTCATGGCGATGACTACGATGATGAAGGATCATTGAAGTGTGCTGATAGTTGAGATGTTGTCATTTTGATTCAAGTAGCTCTAGGTTCAGATGCTTTAGAACTGATTCCAAACTGAGATGCAATCCTCAAGAAGAAGAAGAAGAAGAAGCCAACAGCTGAAAACCAAAGCTGTTATTTAAGACAAAAAAGTCCGACCCCCCCCCCCATAAATCACTCAGTCTTAAACGCATAATGACTTCAAATTGAAAACGATCTCACAGCCCGAGACCCCAAACAAAGTGAGAAATTAAAATCACCCAATTCGCGCACGACGATAAACGGCCGATCGCCCGAAATAACCGGCAGGCTAAACAAATCGAGCCGACAAATGAGGAATTAAATTTTAAGCCTGACGTGTCCGTAAAATAAATAAATTCAAAATGCAGCAAGGAAATGCATCGAACTATGTCCATCAAACTTTGCAACCGGGCAGACCTTTGGCCGACCGGGCAGACCAATAGAATAAATCGCGAGCTCACCGGGCAGGGCGGATATGAAATCTCTCTGCAAGATCGGCTGGAGGAATGTGTCGATCTCTCCATGCTGGTGGTGACTCATTCGGCGCAGGAGCTCGTGGACGAAATGAACCTGCTGCTCGGAACTCCAGGACAGGAACGTCTTCAATCAAGTCGATCGATTGATATATACATTTCAATCAAGTCAATCAGTTAACTGTCACTTCAATCACCTCAATCGATCTCGATACAATCATCTCGATCGATATGCACTCCAACCAAATCAATCGATTGACATACACTCCAATCAATCATGCGTTGGAATGATTATTATTATTATTAATTTATAGATAGCCTTCTTCGTGCGGGACTCAACAAATTTCAAATTAAATTATTTAGGTTATTCACGGCATTATTGAGAGCGTCGTGAATTAAAAATTCAGAGCCACAAATACCAAAATGCATATGAATGCGAAAAATAAGTCAATCACAACCTTCGTGCAGTCGTCGCATTCATCCTGGTACTTCCTGGAATCGGGAGTGTCCTTCTTGACGGAGTCTCCCTGGAATTAGAAGATGATTGGATGATAATCATCGATCACAGACTGATTTCTAAACCTCGCGATGTAAAAACCGACGAGGATTTCAAACGCTTTCTTTCTATTATTTACGTGTGATAAGATCACGACATAAAGAAAAAATATGAAGTACGTGTAATAATACAAAGTTTACGTGCATGTACGAGTACATTGTACAATGAACAAAACAGAAACATGAAGACAGCACGTAATGAGATCAATCTGAAATCAGAGGCAACTCACGATGTAAACAACAGCCAAATCAACAATACAAAAAAAGAACAATTTCAAAATAACATCAAAATTACTCTCATTCAACTGCTAAAATCAAATTGATTGACAGTCCGATCAACCAAAACATCAATCGCTTGCAACCAATCACAGCTCGATGGCACCAACTTCAGATTGAAGCTTATTTTTCAATCAACAAAAACAATCACCACACTAAACAGGGCCACGGCCGACACAAAAAATGAGCTACATCAATGTAAAACCTTTGATTATTTTAGACATTTTGTTCCATTTTTACCTACAAATAAATAATTCGACAAACGTGTTCTGAATCCCTTATTTTTGTCAGCTAATTAATTTTCTTCAGCTTTTTACTCACGATTCACACAGAAAAAGTAGAAAAATAAAGTTGAAAATGAATCCTAGTTCCGAGACTGAGTCAGCCATTTAGGTGTAGCACTTCAATCAACAAAACAAGGGAAAAAAATTTCTCAACAATAAATCTTACTTTGGCTACCATAGACGTTTGATTGTTGCTTTCATGCAAATTCGTAGATTCGAAACTAGTGTCCAAATTATCACTCATGGCCCGCTAGAATTCCGACGAGCGACCGCCCAGACAATAATGTTTATGTTAAAACAACAGAGGTAGCAGCCTGGCGGAAGAGACGAATGGCGATGTCGAGCGATGTGCCCTGTAAAATCAATCATTGTTGTCATTGAAACTTAGTGCTTAAATGCAAAAGCAATCGAAAGGTTTTTGATAAAATTAAGTTAATACTTAATTTACAAAAAAAAATTGACTTATTAATAAGCCACACGGCTTAAGACCGAGATACCCTAGAAATATGTTAATAAGAGATTACGGCTCTTTCTGAGTAATGACTCCTGAAAAATCGTAAAAGCCCTTTATCGTTTATTTATAAGTTCAAACTAAAGTTTGAATCCAAAATAAAGAATTCAATAAATTTTTACAAAAAAAAAACAACCTTTTTAACAAACAACGAACAGAGAATAGTAAGAAAAAGGAAATCTTATTTGATTAAGTCAAATTCCGACACAGAATGGAGAGATCAATGTCTCACTCTTATTCCCCGAGAACGTCAAATTGAGATTGTAAGATTTTTGTTTATAACTTCTCAACATCGTCATCCGACTAACCAAATTTACACCATTTCAAAGGAACTATTTGATACGTGGCGATATATAAATGCAATTTAAATTTTGCTCTCGAGCTAAAATTAATTTTTTCTTTTAAATATAAATTATTTTAAGGACGCTCAGTTATTTTGCGCTTCAAGAAATGCCTTTCCTTTAAAGCAGACGATTTTACAATGGAGGCATTCGTGGGCGCCAGAACTCAGAGTGGAGTTGGAATTTGGTATTTTACTACCTTTAAGATAATTGTAAATAAACTACAAGAAATGCGAGTTAAAGCTTGCGTTATTAATATTCAAGATGACAAACATTGAACGATTGACAGTTTATTTACATAAACTTGGTTAAGTAACCCTAATCATAACCTCCCACGAATATTAATAACGACAGCTTCGGCAGTTTTATCGTTATTCTTAAGCTTTTATTTAGGAGACTGAAGAACATCTACTTTTGTAATTAAAGACCTTGTGCGAAGTTTTATATGAAGTTCCCGGACTCCCGATTCTCCGACCTGCCTCAAGTCTAACAAAATACAAAGTTGTCTAAAATTGGTTCCGCTGGTCGGATTATTTGTAACTTGTCTTGACTGGTTTTTGACTGATTTGGACAACGATCAAGCAATTGTGCCATCTATCGCTGTATTTTGATCCAATGAGTTTTACATTTCAATCGCAATGTCACCGATTAGAAGTCTAACTTTTTACAACAGCTTTTTGCTTTTAAGTCCAAATCATCTTATGTTATGCAACGGACTTTAATCAAATAAATAAATAAATAAATAAATAAATAAACAGCTTTTTTGCCAACAACATGGCAACGCTTATAAAAATCCCATCATAATTCACAATCATAATAATGATAATCGATCGTTATGATCATAATTTCTACTCATAATTATATTATTCAACGAAAATAACGGATTTTCAAAATTATGCCCGAGAAAAATGACATCACCGAATTCTTTATTTGTTAATCTTAGATTTAATTATTAAACCATATTAAAATTATTAAACCATATTAAAATTATTAAACCATATTAAAATTATTAAACCATATTAAAATTATTAAAAAATAGAGAGAGAGAAAAACCAAATCATTTGTTTACGCAACAATCATGACATATTTTTTTTATGTGAATTTGTAATCGTTACAGAATTCTTCCAAATTCATAGCAACCATGAGATCATAAGATTGTGCGTTCGCGCGCTACGCAAGATATTACTAAGGTTTGACACGTAGGATATTATTATTATTATTATTATTATTATTATTATTATAATTATTATTATTATTAATATTATTAATATGGTTATTATTATTGTTATTGTTATTATTATGTTATTGTTAATTTTATTATGTTATTGTTATAGTACTACTAATAATATTGTAATAATAATAATAATAATAATTATTATTATTATCATACCAATAATAATAATAATAATAATATTGTTGTTATTATTGTTTATAATAATATTGTTGATGTTATCATTGCTATTAATCATTACATGATTACATAATCAGATGGCACTAACAATGTGTACGTAAGAATAATAGCTTTAGGCAGACGATTCTACTGATAATGGCCGATGATGATACTCATATTAGTTCCCGTATCACTGATAACAAGGACGAGACCCCTGGCCAAGGACGATGATGATGCTGATGATGATGACGATGATGTTGATGATGATGATACCTTTGTAGATGACGAATGAAAAGGAAACGTTTCATTCCATTAAATTGCATAATAACTCATTCTTAACGATGACCACCCGTGATTTCAAGTCTGCGATGAAGGACTGAAGCTA
>MPNW01000698.1:101515-111911 GCA_011800805.1 Hirudo medicinalis | reverse complement strand
ACATTAATAGTAATAATAATAATAATAATAATAAAACACTTCAGTGCACTCCCAACGAATAATTCCTGCAAATAAATGTCGATAAATGGAAAACACACATTTCCATGTGAGTGCTCAAGCATGGGAATGGAAATGATGACGATGACGGTGGTAGTGATTATGATGATAATGTTAATGATGAGGATGACGACGACGATGATGATGATGATGATGATTGCGATGTCGATGTGAAACTCCTGAGCAAACAGTTCCATAGCAGAGGCGCACGTCTGAGATATAAAGGAGGAATTAAACACGCCTCATTCTTTACTTTCTGTCTCTAACTTCGATCCTTCTTATTCTCCTCAGACTGCTCAGGAGAGGTGGTCAAATAGACATTTAATGGATGGGTCGGGTGGATGGTCGGACGGGCGTAAGGATCGATTGATGGATGGATTATTGGATGGTGAATGCAATGAATAATTGGTGGATGGATGGTTAGTGGATGTGTCGAAAATATGTGGTCGAATGAGTGCATAAGTGGCTGAACAGGGAGCGAATGTCTTGCACTTGGAAGCATTCATTAGGAACGAGAAGGTGCAGCGTGCAGGTGCAATTGGTTGCCATTGGAGATAATAATGCCATGCTCTTGTTACCTCAGCTGATTATTAGGACACGGCGATTATCATCATCGCTTGATATTATAACATAACCATTGTGACTGACAATGTACGGCTATTGGCTTGGGTATCACCCACTTGCACGTATCTACCGCTTTAATGTGAAGTTGCACAAGAATAAATTAATCATCTGCCCTTTCGTGGCTTAATTTATTAGTTATTTCACTTAAATTCACGTAAAAAAAGCACTTCGAAACACACCTTAATTCTCTTTTGAACATCTACTTTGAACATCCATTTTGAAAAATATTGATTTTTTGCTCGGTGACTGTAAATGTTGTAATCATGTGGTCATAAAACTACTTGTGGGTGCAGATGTTCAACAAACTTATTGTTGTTGTTATTGTTATTATTATTTTTTAAATTATTATTACTATTTATTATTATTAATATGAATAACTATGAATTAATATTACAGTTTTTATCTTTATTATCATCAGATTAATCCAGTTGTAAATATGTTGATGCAAAATCCACAATAAGCCTTTAAAGTCCTCAGTGCACCTGCTTTGATGTCTTCTGATTCGTCATTCTTAGTTCAACAACAACAACGACAACAGCGACGACGACGAAGACAACAACAACAAGGGCTCTTAAAATCAAGTAAAGAGTAGCTATAGCATCTCTGCACAGATTCAATCGATGACTGTTTTACGACTCATCCGTTGACCCAAGGACAATGAAAGAGTGGAAAATTAATTTCGAAAAGAACAAATACAATGAAAAGGACATGAAATGATATTATCACTTTAAAAGTGAAGCAATAAAACGCCGAGTCGTGCTGATGATGGCCTTAGAAGTCCTGAGATAAGAAACTTGTAAATTATTCAATATTGCTTGAAGCGCCGGGAAGGGCTCCAATAAAAGCAGAAAAAAATACTCTTTGGAGATTATTTTTTGCAGATGTAACAATTATTTTCAATTCGAAAAAATGCGAATTTTACAATTAAAATGTCCTGGGTAAAGGGCGTTTGAATTGAATTACAATTGAATTTCAGGTGTGTTTAACGGGAAAAATTGCACAACAAAGAAAAACGGAAAAATCTTTTCAGACTCACCTATTAGAGAAAAGTAACACTCCATTAGCGAGGCAATTCACTTTTAAACTCTGCAGTCGTCAGCCGCAGACATAGGTTTGCACAACAAATGCCCCCATTCATAGGATGATTTACTGCCTTTCGAAAATGGCTTTTAAACTATGCATATTCGCGTTACGTGTTTGCTTTTATGATTATTTCGATCTCGGCTTTTTCTGATGTAGGAAGAAAACAGCATAAATTCATTTCGGGTCGTTAACGTTTCGCCTGCGCCACCTTAACGTAATGGCAATTTTACGACCGCCTTGACGATTGATGCCAGCTATTTTTCAAGCGCAGAGCATCGCTATGGCCTCCACTTATTTCGATTAAATTTGGACTCCATAGATTTACTTCAGCCAGAATTCATTTCAGTCCGGAAGTTTTTTAAACTTTTCCTATTTGAAACTTCTTGGAGATAAATTCGTTGAGAGTCTCATTTCAGGTTCGACTCAACAAAATCGTCAGTTAGAGTGTACTTTATCCTTTCCATTTGCTGATAAATAAATACTTTCTCTATCTATCCGGCCAGCTAGTGATTTGCTTGATGTCACGAAAGCCTGGAGATAACAATTTTTGAGTTGAGTTTTAATTAATCAATTTTATGAGTGATTAATGAATATTGATTATTATTACTAATCAAATACTCCCTCAACCCTAGTACCCTTCTTAATCTCATCAGATCATAACCCACTCGCCCGCCGATGTATTGTGCTTATGAGTCGAGTGCATACCACGGGCTTATGTAAACATGGAGTGCCTGACAATAGATAGACCATCCTATGAATGGATTGAATAGAGAGGAATCACTGCCTATGTGGTTGGCGGCTTGTACGACACGAGGACTGGCGACGTCTGGCATTATTCTACATGTTCGCGTTTGACGGTCTCGACGTCTACTTGATTGATGAATTGAGGGTTTGATAGGGTTGATAGGATGATGGGGCATCGAGAAGTGTGGGTTTAATAAAGAGTACACCAGGAACCGGTAACGTTACTAAAGGTAACGAGCCAGGACTGGCAATTATGATAACCAAGTAATGATGATAATAAGATAAAGTTAAAAGTGATTTGCAATTATAATTACAATTGAATGATTAGCCTTTAGCTTATTTTAACTTGTCGGATTAAAGTTCGATGGTGATAACTGACATGCATTGGCAATTCAACTAATTAACTTTACGGTGAGACAGTAGCACTGTTGATCTCTCAAAATTTTATCAATTAATCGGTATATTGCATTTTAAAAGTTTTCAAGACATGTGTCATTGCATAAAGTCAATTTAGAAATAATTGACATACCCAAGCAGCATTCTTTTCAGTCGATGCTTGCCTAATTCTCAGAGTTACTAAGATATTTGCGATAGTTCTCCAATTATCAAATAATAAAGTATACAACGCTTCGAAAGTAGAATTAAATTGAATTAATTTATTTCTCCAAAAGACATTTACGCTTTAAGTTCAATTAATCCCCAAGATCCTCATTTCAAGACCAGCGGACCTGTGAGTGGCGGCGATATTCAGTGCATAACTCGTCTGCATTTATACGTCGTACTTCCTTGCTCAGCATGCACGGTTGTATTGCCAACAATGGTACATTCGTATGTATTCAATTGTACAAATAATTTTAGATCTATTTGAATGATTACTATTATCATCGTTGTAAAAATTATCATTTATAATTATATAAACTATTTTATTATTTTATCTTATTATTTATTTATTAATCTTAATGTTATCACTTACTATGATTACTATAATTATTCAGTCAGGCCACTTCGATTTATGAAAATAATTAATTTATGTTCAGTATTTAACTTATAAAAGACGAGATGCTGAAACAAAATGAAAATTTGACTGCTTATATTTATAAGATAAGCGATAAATCTATGCAATATTATGTATTATTATACACAATATTATATAATACACAATAATATATAATATTATATAATACGCAATAATACATATTATTATATAATAAGCAATAATACATAATATTATATAATACACAATAATATACGTTCAAATGAAACCAGAATTCAAAATTTGCAGCAAAGATGCCGCTGATCAGCAAGTTGTTTTCGAGGAAACAAGATTTCACCTTCGCTAAACATTTTTCACAAATTCCAGAAAAAATCCATTCCATTTTTGATTAACAATGTTTTCAATTTTTTAAAGTATTATTTATCAGATTAAGAATTATATTTCAAACCAATTCCAAAATATAATTGTAGTATCATAATCAGGGCCACCGACAGAAATTTCGGGCCGCTATGTTATGTCAATTTGGTGATGGAAAGCAAAAAAAATCATGATAATGAAATTTTAATATTTGAGGCGGGCCCCAAACAAATTGCGTTCCCCCTTCCATCCAGCGTCACTCGTCAAGCTGATAATCTGACGGGAGAGCATCTGGCAAGTGCCCAGGGACCCGGGACTTTGATTGTGCCCGCCGGGGTTTAAAAAAATTAAAATATTAGAGCCTTTCCATTGCCAAATTGACATAACATAAGAGCCCGTGGCCAGTGGCTGTGCCTAGGGGCACTGCGTAACGGACGCTAACCCAGAACAACAACATACCAAAAATACTGTTGACTGATACGTGATCTCTGCCACAACTTTCTGGGTTTTTTTTTAATTTTGACTCACGTGTCATAAAAAATTTTATTTATCAAACTTTCTACATAGGCAGCAGGGGCGGATCTAGAATACTTTGGCTGGAGGCCGCACTCTGGAACCTAGACCCCTTAGGGCCAATCCTTAAACTGCTTGCTGATGCAAATACAAATGTATATACCGGCGGATATTTTATAACTATTTTATAACTTATTGTTTTTTGAATCTTTAAAAAATTTAATTACGTAATTAATTTAATTTAATTTTAGTTACATAATGGCTTCAGGTCTTTTATATTCAAATTTATTCAAAGTTACAGTTTTAGAAAAATGCAAGACCAATCTACCAAAATTATCAACATTGTCTCTACTGGTACAATGATCGGCATATCTTTAAGAGCACTATGATTTTTTACGATAACTTTTGACTGAATCATTTTTCAAACCCAAATCTCGATATGTTAATTTGATAGAGAAAGTTCATCAAATTAGGAAATTTTTGTGTGATCTGATAATACATTCCAGAAATATGAGTTAAAATCGCGAGCAAGCGTTTCTCGCATTCGTCATATCTTTAATTTTCCTGTAATGTAAAACAATAATAGGAGTTCCAAATCGTGTTATTAATTCAAATAAATGATGTCCTCTGCCCCTTCTTTTCTGTTATATCAATACATCTTGACTTCGTTGATGCCATAAATTGTAACAGGTATTGTATTTTTGTATTTAGCCGATATTTTGAGTGCCTTTTGTATCCGAATGGGATGTGAAGGCACTTTTTAATCGATCTACCATTTATATAGCGCCCCTACCCGAGGGCGCTCCCTGGCGGTGCAGGCTGGGTNTTGTATCCGAATGGGATGTGAAGGCACTTTTTAATCGATCTACCATTTATATAGCGCCCCTACCCGAGGGCGCTCCCTGGCGGTGCAGGCTGGGTTGCGAACACGACACATTACGACTGTTGCTATTGCGACCGCATGCAGGAACGCAACCCATTCGGCCAACCTGCACGCCAGGTATTCTTTTCTCAAAATTTTCCAGGCCTCAATTATCGCCTCTTTCGACTCCTTAACATTTTTTTTTGTATCCCATAACATCCTTTGGGCATTACTCGATTTTTTTTAACTTGAATCTTAGTTTATATGTAGTTGTGTAGTTGTTTTCGACGCGAGATTAATTTTTCGAACTGAACAACAAAGTCATGACAAGTAAGTTTATTGTATTAATGACTATTGTAAGAGCTAGGAGAGAGGTTCGGTTCGACCATAGCATGCCGGAACCGGCAACCGAGCTGCAAGCCCGCTTAGCAAGATAACAAAGACAAGAGAGAAATTAATAAATAATTGTTCATTAACGTTCGTTGCATAGCCAGATGGTTAGGACGGTACTCCTGCAATGGCATTCGAATCCGTGCTGCCATCGTGAGAGGCAGTTAGTCTTAACCATTAGATCATGCGGGAGCAGAGATCTTTATTTATTTGATTAAAGTCCGTTGCATAACTAAGATGATTTGGACCAGTAGATCTAAATTCTCTTCGTTTATGTAGAGGCCTTGCGCGAAAGTAGGGATGTGCTGTTACTACATATGTTTCTGTCAAATGATCTCAAGAAATAAATAAATGAATGAATATAAATAAAAAGGAGAAAATATGTATCATATATATGTGGTAAAGCACCATTAGTCTTGAAATCATGCTACGTCACTCCTATAATCAAGAAATCCACCCTCGGTCAAAGCTTATGGGTCATCTAAATCGTCATAACCTCCTTCCTGAACATCAGTCCGCCTATCGTCAACATCATTCCATCGAAACTGCTGCTCTGCGAATGTCGTAGATCCTCTAAGCCGCTGGTGCCGGTCAGATGAGCTGCTTGTTCTTCTTGATTTATCTGCAGCTTTTGACACTGTCGATCATGACATTCTTTTAGGACGATTAGAAACGTCGTTCGGCTTCACGGGTTGTGCGCTTGCATAGTTTTGGTTGTACCTAGCCGATCGTTCCTTCTCTGTCGTTTATGGTGAAATAGTATCGCCCTCTACCTCTACGACATGCGGAGTGCCCCAAGGCTCCGTTCTGGGCCCACTCCTTTTCACGATGTACACGGCTGAACTTGAGAGCGTCATTCGGCACATGATGTCCAATGTCATATGTATGCTGATGACAAGCAGGCCTTCGATCACTGCCAGCCAGATCAAATGAATGCATTTCTGTCAGGATTTCGAACTGTGTGGACGCCATCAGTAACCGGATGTTCAGCAGTCGTCTCCAATTGAACGTCAGCAAAACTGAGGTGATGTGGTGTTCCTCAGGTCGACGTGCACCTGAACTCTCTCCCAAATCGGTCAATCAAATGATCTGCTCCGACCCGATCCAGCCATTACAATCTGTCCGCAACCTTGGGATCAGAGTGATCCATGACCATTCAACAAAACAACTCGTTCAGGTTAATCCGCAGCATCGCCGCTCCACTTTCATTTGATGTGCGGAAGCTTCTCATTAGATCTTTTATCCTATCAAAGTTTGATTAATGCAATTCAACTTTGGTAGGTTTACCTGCCTACCGCCTCGAGCAACTTCAGCGTGTCATCAACGCAGCTGCAAAAATCAACAAAAGAAAACATGACCATGTCACTCCTCCTCTTCGTGATCTTCACTGGCAACGCTTTCGCCAAAGTATTGACTACAAATCTCTTCACTCGTTTTCAAGTCTCTCCTGGATCATGCCTTTCACTCGCTCTGCACGTGGCGCGGACCCAGATCAGCAACCAGGGACTCCCTCGTCAAATCATCTGCCCGACGTGCGACACTGGATGGCAAGTCTATAAATGTTGTTGGCCCGCAGAATAGACTATCCCCTTTGATTACTAACACTGATCCAGCCGGGTTTCACTCCGCCCTCAAAACCTTCCTCTTCAGAGAAAGCTTCCCTCGACATTAGTGGTCTTGAAGATCTATTGAGCATATGCCACTTTAATCTAACTCAGTATCATTATCGCTAATTTTTATATTTTATAGTTTTATAGTTTATAATTTTTATATTTCGCGAAATTTAAGTTTTAATATAATTTGTTTAAAATTATAAATGCATTACTTATTATATATTACAAAAATTTAACAAATACAATTTGATTAATGGTTATTTAAAAATAAATAATTCTAAAAAAATCCTCATATTCAAAAATGATTCGCTTTTAAAACAACCCGGTTATAAACAATTCTTATGTCGATAGTGAAAGTAGTCTAGGAAATAAAAATGAAGTCTGGGGGAAGCGCGATATTGACGACTTTGATTATTTTTGGTACTTTTTTAATGCTAGGAGAGACGAATTTTTTGAATAGAGCTTTTGAATGGGTAGATCACAAAGTGTTCAATTGCCGACTAAGAGATTGCTGCAATGAGTTTAATTTCAACCCTACAGGTGAAGGCATTTTTAGGAATTTTTTATCAGTCATTTTTTCGGAGTTATTACAACAATTGAGTAAAATTTATAACAAAAAGTAGATAAGTTTTATCAATTTATGTAGTTTTTTCTTGGTATTTTTAAATTTTCAGCCTTGGGTAATGAACTAAGAAATAAAGTGCATGGACAACATTTGGTGGTGAAAAGTCTGGTATCTATTCTTGGAGGGCATTTTTTTAATGAGGATCCATCACATGCTCTTGTTCTGAGCTTTCATGGATGGACAGGATGTGGAAAGAACTTTGTGAGTCGGATCATAGCTAACAACATTTTCCGTGGTGGATTGTCATCTCATCATGTCAAGATGTTTATACCCACTCATGATTTTCCTCACAAAAGTCAGATTGACAAGTACAAGGTTGTTTAACAAACATTTATTATATATTAAGAATTAATGTTTAGCATCCTTACACGCAATGTCATGACATCAAATATTAATTGGTAATTAAATCATTAATCCATTGCCCTGAAAAGGACACTCTGGTGGAAGCTATTAGAAGTCATGTAAAGAGCTGTAGCAGAGCAATCTTCATCTTTGATGAAGTTGACACGATGCCTGCTGGACTTTTAGACACCATTCGACCTTTCCTTGAACGTCTGCCTTCGCTCAATGGAGTCGATTATCGCAAATCCACATTTATCTTCCTAAGGTCTGCTTTTCTCTTTTAAAAGCATTTAATGGCTTTGTAAGCATTATGCTTAAAGTTAACATTAAGCTTTTAGTTATTTTGTTTTCTCAGTTTATTAGTTGTTATGCTTTTGTAATGATGATTTAATGATAATTATGATAAATCCTACTACCAACTGGTTATTTGTTATCACAAAAGCCAAAGCAATACACTGCATAAAGGTGAATAAAGTGAATGTTAGTTTTTAGGGACCAAGCACTTCAGTTGGACAACAATAATATTTGCGTTTGTATTCAACATACATCAGTTATATAAGACATAAATTATCATTGATGAACAACAAATATTATAATATCTATTTTTATGGAAAGTGTTAAAAAAAATTTTATGGAAAGCAATTGTTCATTATTTAATTCCAGTAATACTGGATCAGCTTCTATAACTCGCATAACCTTCAATCATTGGAAAGCTGGAGGAGTGCGAGAGAGTCTCACTCTTCCTGTGATGGAGCAGGCAATAGCTGAGAGTGCCTACAACGAGATAGAAGGTTGGTTTTGTTTTTTTTTTTATATAGATTTTAGCATTCTGTTATGAAATAGCTATAAATAAGCACATAATGTAAGAGAAATAGGAGAATCACTGACCATTCACCATGAAGCTCAAGCACAACAAATTGTTAAAGTGATTATTACTCACATGTGATTGTACTGGTGCAACATGTCCTTGGACACTTGATACAAAATTGTCTTAACTCAGTCTGTGCATCTTTTAAAGAGCTCAAAAGGTGATCTATTAGCATCAGATTAACAGAACTTTTTGACTTCGCTAAATTCCCTGGCATTTCTTTGCATCCAAACCTTGTTGACAAGGATTTCATTCCATGATTTATATGTAAAGTTGCAGATGTGCTAGCACTTTTAGGTTTTGTACATGAAACTTTGTCATGTCTGATGTTTATATTTCTAGTTTACTCATTTAAAATCTGTTTGCCTTGGATTTTGCTTCAGATAGAAATGTTCCTTTTTGTTGATGTTTTGAAAACATGAAATAGCAAACCATCACCAAACAGTTAAAAATCATTTAAAAATTGATTGTATTAATTTTGAAAAGGAGGACTATGGCATGCTTCCCTGATTGAAAAGAACCTCATCTCAGCTTTCATTCCATTCCTTCCACTGACAAAACAGCATGTGGATCTGTGCATCCAAGATGAATTCACAAGGCACAAGTTATATCCTGATAAATCTTTGGTTCAGGAGATTTCAGGTGAACTCCAGTACTGGCCAGATGTGAGTTTTTGAGGGCTTCTTTTTGAGAGCATTCACTAATTGTTGGTAATTTTAAAGTATTGAAGCAGACAGTTTTAATAATTTAAACAAAGGTTTTATTGTTATATTTAATTATCTACATCATCAGGACTACCAACTATTTTCAAAGTCTGGCTGCAAAAGGATATCACAGAAAGTGGAGAGATTTTTATTTTCCAAGCATATGTACAAATCTGAGCTATAACTTAATATTTGCATACTGCCAGATGAAAATGTATGTCTTTAGCAGCTATATCACCATTGTTACAATAAACACATGCTTAGTGAATCAAAGGTGTGTCAACAAGAATTATTAGAAAAGTTTTCAGGATAAAAATTTTGAAATGGTTGTAATCTCACTAATGCTTTCATCACTAAAGTAATCATGATAGTGGTTGTTATGAAATGTCATGTTGAACTTTAAAATAAAATCATATTTATTTACTCATTTGTTCATTTTAATGCTGACTTTTTAAGGATTGGTTCGTTCATTTGCCTATGTCCAACAAAAATTATCTCAAACAAAATATTGAAAATTAGTGTCATTTGTTGAATGTAATAAAGAATGAACTACCACTTATATGGAGAATAATCCTGCACCTAGACATCTCGTTATGATAGCCTAACTATTAACTTCCTTT
>MPNW01000698.1:68094-101166 GCA_011800805.1 Hirudo medicinalis | reverse complement strand
TACTATTTGCCAACACTTTAATAATGTCTCTAACATTCGAAACCAGTCTGAAGAGTCAAACAATCTATATACCCAAATGAAGTATTTACCAGAAACCCTCAATAGCCAATGCTTTTACATAGTTACAAGCCCAGCCTCTCATTAGCATACAAAAACCAAACACCAACGAACTGATTTAAAATACATCAGAGGGAAAATCACAATTTTGTGTGGCATCCAACTATTAAACTGATAAATTAAAAACACAATTGTTTTAAATATTTATTTAAATTATTAATAACATAAATATCAGCTACTATTGAGGCCTAGTACATCTGCACCGCAGTTAGTTAGTTCAAAATAAACAGCTTAATTTGGTAGTTAATTTAAAAAATAAATCCAAAATGACTGGAATTAAAGTAATCTCTAAAACGTACCATCGCTTGCAACTTCCCATCATTCTTTCTTTCTTGTTGTTCGGGCGGTCGAGGTTTTGACGTCGTTTTGGTAAGCATTAGATTCGATTTTCGGATGTTTTTTTTAATGATTTGTAAGTTTGTGATTATGAGTAATGTTATTCCAGCCATATTCAACAAATCCAGACTAGAATTGTACCATGCGCGCTAAGGTTGGCCATATTTTTGGTTGCTTTTTATTTTGCAGTTACGTAAAGGTAATATTTGCAAATATTTGTATGAATAGTGGAGAAAGAAGCGTATGAGGAGGTTGAAGAGAAAGAGACGAAAGATGAGGGCCAGGTTCGCAAAGTGGAGTTATCGGAATTGCTGGTTTTAAAATAGTTAATTTTCCTTCTTAGGTCAAAGTAGAATTCTCCTGATCTGGATGCGGAAGTATTCTATCAGAGGACTGTCGACCAGATTGCTCACTGGTGATGATTGTAGAACGGTCAATAAAAGATAAACACATATTTAGCGAGTTCGCATCCATGATAAATTGAAATATTGGATGGCCTGATAAGTACAAAATTAGTTAGAGTGGGTTTTGCATTGAAACGTGGGTTATAACTCGTAACGCAACGTCAGAATTCGAGTTTCCCGTGGCAAGCTGTGAAAGCTGAATATATCAATAAAATAGCACCTTAAAAGCAGCGTGAGGTTGAGAACCAGCGGTCGACGAGAAGCAATAACGGATTCCGCGCCCAGAGCAACGACTTAATGGGGTTTACAGACTTTATTTGAATCCTCGCTAATAATGTTCCATTCTTGGATGTCTTGTTGTGTTCTTAGTCCGTTCAGATACAGGAAATTACTTGGATCTAGCTCTCATCTGCCTCCTCTTCCTCTTCAACCTCCTTACTCGCTTCTTCCTCCACTAAAAAAGAAAATTGGCGTGAAATAACGAGATGTTTATGTTGGCTCAAAATAAATTGGTGTCGTGGCCATAATAAGATGATTTATGAATACGACAGCGCGTCCAAATTATCTCAGTTATGTAAGCATAACGTACGAGCAGGTACCGACATATCTTAGGAAATTGCAAATAATTGATAATTGAAGAGCATGAGATTTGTAAGCGATAAGTAGGTAAACTTTGGGAAAGCTGAGAAAATGCCTCTATGGACATCCTGTTAAGCACCGCATTATCATAAAAGAATATATTAATTAACTTCCAACAATTTCAAACCAACCTTGGCACGCATGATGTCTGAACAAAATGATAAGAAAGAACAGTCCAACTTCCTTCCCGGACCAACCAGAAACAATTAAAATTTATAATAAATATACTATATTGGTTTTTCTAACAATTTCAAATATATTTTTGTTTTGTTGTATTTTGATATAAAAATAAAAATCTTACGAAATATGATTATTCAACTAGTTTTTTTCTTTAAACTCGAAAAACTTTGTCAATAAATATTAATAATGCTTACAACTTTTTAATATTTTTTCTAAATTTAGGAGGTCATGACGGTTAGAAAAAGTACTTATTATTATCATTTATTTATGTTTCAGCATTATTGAAATATCAAAAATTCAAATTATTCAAAATATTCCAATTTATAAATTGTGGACGAACATTTACAATAAATTGATCGAATGGAGTTATAATTGAAATTATTGTAGTTAATTAAAAGTTGTTTAATTGATTCAAAACAACGATATTAAATTAATATAATAACAGTTTAAAATAATTCATAAAATATACAATCTCTTTAATCTATGTGCAATGTGTGCGACTTGTACGTGAATTTGTAGTTTGCTGTGGTATTAAACTGACATCAAGTTATTGCAGATAGATATTTGGGGATAATATCATCAGGTAGCATAGCTAGATCACCTTGAAAATTTACAAATGTAATCTAGATTCATGAAATCAGAACGGTATCAAAATTCAAATTCTTGAGTTGTTCATTAAAGTCCATTACATAACTCGATGGTTAGGCCGATGTTTCCGCGACTAAGTTTGAACTTTAAACAATAGACCACGGGCGTTATCACCTCTTAGAGCATTTCAGACTTGTCCAATTTACATTTTTACATATATGTCAGCCATGATTTTCCATGAAAATAAATCACCCTTTTCCCAAAAGCTTTCAGAACCATAATTCCCACAATAATTTAAAGTTATTCAATAAATTGATCATTGCACCGATTTTATTTGACCACTCAAGATAACAAAATGAGGAAATTACGTCGCAGGTACGAGTTTATTTCATTTGTTTAATGTTCTTGAGGTTTATCTTAGAGACTTCAGAACTTGACAGAGCTGGTAGAAGTTTACTTGGATCTGGCTCTCATTTGTCTCCTCTTCCTCTTCAACCTCCTTACTCGCTTCTTCCTCCACTGTGAAAAGAGCGATCGTTCAAATAATTGTGAATTATATGAATATTAATGTAATTTAATATGCACGAACTATCGAATATTTTTACAATCAAGAAGATTAACGACACTCTAACCTTGGCACGCATGTTAACTGATGTCCGGTATACAAAGAAATGAAAAAGGGAACCTTCTCTAGTTTGGAAGTAGGTCCCGGGGCAAAAAGTAAAAATAGTTTATTTAATTGCATAGTCTAAATTAATTTTTATTACACTAAAATTTTACTAAATTTAATAAAAGTAATTTTGTAATTGTAAAAAAATTTGAAATTGCAATTGTTAACTTAAAAAAAGCAAGTCATCATAATGTTTGGTAAATTTAATTAGGATGGATTATGTTAAACATATTTTAATTTGGTTCATGAAGGATTAAATTTTCTAAATTGCCATTGCATACATCTCTTTTGTAGGCAGATATAACGTCTAAATAATTTTTTTTTGTAGAAGTTAGGATCTCTTGTTCCTAATTTATAAATACCTAAATTCCCTAATTTTTTTATTTTTTAATCTTTTATGATAAGATTTATATCAGCGCTTTAATCTTAGACAATGCGGCGTTCTATCTAAATATTTTATACAAACACTCAACGAAAAAAAAGACATGGAATAAAATGCTTAAATATCCGGAAAAGTGTGTACAATTTGACCAACGAAATTGCAACTAAACTCCCTAATGCGGTTGGTTGTCCTTGGTGTTTGATTCACTCTGTCTTTTTGACTAGACATTCAAGGTTTTCAGTTTTTTGTTAAATATTTTTGTTAAAAGGCTTTAATTGAAGTTTAACTTCACTTTTATTCACTTTTTAATCTTAAGCCTATCCTATAGGATATAGTCTATAGACACATACCTTCAGACAGGGTCTAATTTGCGTACTTCTCCAGATTTTTTTATTGATGTTGAAGCCTGAGAAATATTGACAACCAAAAAAAGATTAGCCAATTTTGGAACGGTTCTAGAATGGTCATAGGTTTTACCTGGAAGGAAGTAGCTGAAATAACGCCCTTGCTTCGAAACAGATCTGATTTCTGATCAGAAAGAGGTTGCATGTCAAAATCTAACAAATATATCTTAAATGTAGTCATCTGAAAATGTAGACGATGCGATAAGTATCTTCATGCAGTTCTAATTTTTATCAAAGCGCAATATTTCTAGTTATTAAACCTGGAAACACTACCTACGTTTATCATCTGTAAATAATTTTAGATCAGATATAGATTTTAAATTACCGACAAAAAATTTGAAGCTGCATTTAAAGTTACTTTTTAAACGTTAATTTTATCTTGGGCATTGCCTTTCTCCTCTATATAGGGTGAAGGCCTTTGTGTTCGCCACCGGGCATTTTAAAGAATGGAGTTCTTAGCGTGCAGGACCTTGGGTGACCATTCGTCAAAATCTACCGATTACGAAGAAAGGCAAAATTATAGGACTCCGTTGTCAGCAAGGTATGGATGCAAAGAAATGTCAGAGAATTTTAGCGAAGTTAAAAAGTTTTCCACTTGGAGGCTCCTTTGGCTTTACCTCGCAAAAGCCGAACAGGTGAGTTTGGTTTACAGGGTTTTATAAGCACTCGAATAAATGGTTTGATTAAACATGCTAAGGTAACTCCATTAAGCATGTAGCTTGTGGAATTGGGAAATCATGAAAAAATTGGTGTTGTAACGATGGAATTGTTTGTTTTAATTATTTTGATTGGCATATAGAGATCTCAAATAAAATTTCTTGAAATACATCATGTTGCTTATAAACCTTAGGAACATTAGTGAAGTATTCATAAACCAACAATTTCTTAGCTTCATAAATTCCATAATATTTGATTGTTGTGAATGAATCAATTTTCTTAATTAATAACAGTTAACTATGAGCTATTGATTTCAATATTTTCAGAAACTGGGCTTGGACATAACTGATGAACAGATCTGTGAGCTAGAGATATCAGTGAATGAAAAAATAGATTTTGAATTGGCAGCCCAGGAGGAGAAGAAGAGGAGACATGATGTCATGGCCCATGTGCATACCTTGGCTGCCACTTGCCCCAAAGCAATCCCCATCATTCACCTTGGTGCCACTTCTGCATTTGTTGGAGATAACACTGTCAGTTTGTTATATTGGTTCTTTGAAGTGATTTATTTATTTGTAGTTTAAGTTTTAACATGTGCTTAAAAAAATTGTTTTGCCTCATTCAGGACCTTATTGTAATGAAGGATGCCTTTGACATCATTCTTCCCAAGGTGATGCTTGCTGCTTGTTGTCTCGAATCAGATTTTTTTCATTTAGATTTTCGTTGAAAAAAATTCTTATTTATATATAGCCATAAGTACAACCATCTTGTTGCTCAAACCACTTACAGAGCATCCTAGGGGTGCTTTGCGGCAGTGCAAGCTGGGTTGCCAACATGTCAGAGAATGACTGTTGCTTTTACCATACTTTGCAAGGACACAACCCTCTGAGCTAATTGTCATTGCCAATGCCAGTTTCATGCCAGTTCAAACTTTATTAAACTCATTAGCATGAATAATTCCAAAGTCTACAAAATAATTTATTTCAGTTGGCAAGATGTATCCAAAGGCTTTCAAACTTTGCCGAAGAGCACAAGTCGTTGCCGTGTCTGGCTTACACTCATCTCCAGTGGGTGTCAAGAGATTTTAAGTTTAAATAAGACTCTAAGTTAATAATACTCATGAAATATGAAAATAGCATTTAATCTCGAAAGCGTTGCAGTGTTAAAATGTTACACTTCAGACCTGCGCAGCTGACGACGGTCGGAAAGAGGTGCTGCATTTGGATCCAGGATCTCCTCATGGACCTGAGGAACCTTCGGAGAGCAAAGGACGACCTGAGGTTCCGCGGCATCAAGGGCACCACCGGAACGCAAGCGAGTTTTTTGGAACTCTTCGACGGCGACCACGAGAAGGTGGAGAAATTGGATGCCATGGTCACAGAAATGGCTGGATTTAAGAAGTTTGTTTCGTGTCGTTTATTTGATCTCGAGATCGTCTTGTCGAAAAATTGCAAATAAAAATTAATCTCATTCTCATTCATCGAAGAATCGAAACAATTAAGTCATTTCTTTAGGAACTTCCTCATTTGTGGACAAACTTACACGAGGAAGGTGGACGTCGATTGCTTGTCGGTTCTTGCCAGTCTCGGATCGTCGGTCAACAAGGTAGCATTCTCGGAGGAGTAATTGCCCGACATTTTATTAAGCATATTTATTGCACATTCTTAACTATTAGGAATATTTTTGCAAATAAATTAATTTATTTTGAGAACATTAAACGTTTCAAGTTAATTATTTTTGATCCTAGGGACAACTTTTTGTAGCAGTTCATTAATGCTTTCTCAGAAAGTTGTACTTCTCTTTTAAGATTTGTTCTGACATCAGACTTTTGGCGTCATTTAAAGAACTCGAGGAACCATTTGAAAAGGACCAGATCGGTAACTTGTTTTTAAAGCTCTCTATGTGCTTTTGCATTTATAAAAATTACTTCCCACTATTATTAATATTAACCACTTGAAGTCATGCTAAAGACCTAACATTGCAGGATCATCTGCAATGGCATACAAGAGAAACCCAATGAGAAGTGAAAGGTGTTGCGGCCTCGGAAGACACCTCATGACCCTCGTGCAGGACGCTCTGATGACTCATTCCGTGCAGTGGATGGAGAGAACGCTGGACGATAGTTCGAATAGGTCTCGTTCGCATCGAAGTAAATGTCATGACAAGGTTCTAATGTGAAGTTTTTGACATTTTCAGGAGGATCAGCCTTCCCGAAGCCTTCCTGACAGCTGACATCATGCTTTCGACGCTTCAGAACATCACTGAGGGACTAGTTGTATATCCAAAGGTTGCATTTCTGATTTATTGTTACCTAAATAACATGAACATAGCCTTGCAAATTCATGGATTCAAATATTTCTGCTAAAAACATAATTATATGCTTAATTTATATATGACTTTAGTCCAACGTTGAAAATGATCATTGCAGGTGATCGAGAAGAGACTTAAGGAAGAACTTCCATTCATGGCGACAGAAAACATCATCATGAACATGGTCAAGTGTGGATCTGACAGACAGGTTAAAGTTCTTGAAATTCGTTGCATTTGCAAACAGCTTTGATTCCGTTTCTCGATGTTTTGGCCCATCGCCCCATTTTGGGATGTGATATCGCATCAATAATTATGTTATCATTGCCATTATTGTTGCGCCGATAATGCTCGAGCAAGTTCCATACAAACCCTTGAATCTAATTTCTTTTCTTGGTGAACTTCACTTCTTGGAGGGTTGGATGGAATGTTTAATGTTCGTAATTGTGTGCGCAGGAGTGTCACGAGAGAATAAGGAGGCATTCGCAGGAGGCAGGAAAACAGGTGAAGTTGTTGGGTCTTCGAAACGATCTCATGGATAGAATTGCTGAGGATGAGTTCTTTACTCCTGTGAAGAATCAGTTGGAGGACATCTTGGCTCCAAGCAAATTCATTGGAAGAGCACCACAGCAGGCAAGTTATTGATTACCTAATTTGTTTCTTTATTATCGTTTTTATTACAAGGTGAAGCTTTCATGCAACTTGAACATTAACGTTTTCACGAATCGCTTCAAAAACAAATGTCTATTTTCACTTTATGATGTTGATATTTGCAGGTGGATAAATTCCTGGAGGAGGAAGTGAGGCCAGCATTGAAACCATATTCTGCTGTCATGAGTGAACTGGTTGACCTTCACCTTTGAACAATGTAATCTTTCTCTTGAAGCCACGACATGAACAGATTTAAATAAAAAATCGTGTCCTTTTGTAGGGTAGTAGGTGTCCAATTTGGCACTGGTCTCAAACATTAAATGAGATTGAAGTGGTGTTGTAACAATAGTGGGGGAGTGTCACTAAATTTTATTTTGTTTGTTTTGAGTTTGTTGAAATTGTAGTGGAATTTGGTTGTAGTTTAGTAATTAATAACCAAATTCACGAAATCTGGTGGCGACGTGCGAGAATCATGTCTAAGTAGGATTATGCGGTGAAATTTTAGTGATTGGTTTTTTAAAATGTTGCAAATGGCGGCAATGTCGAAGGCTTTGTTTTTGGTTTGTGTCCTCTGATTCACCGATGGCAGCACAAGTTGCTTCGATAGCTTGGTATTGCGCAATGATGGTGAGCGGTTTATCGTTCAAGTGAATCAGATTCGATGAGATTTTCTTTGCGGCTTGCATTTATTTTGTATTGAACACTTCGAGGCATTAGGTCGTCATTGAACTTGCGGTGAATTAGGGGATAATTTATGGATTATTTACCTAGTTGGTAAATAGGTAAAAATCCAGTAATCGAGCATTGCATTAGGAAATCTTGTTTGTTTATTGGGAACCACTTAGTGGCTTGCAATTACAACAAAAACACCTGCTCTCGAAGTATTTCAAAGTTTGCTTTCGGGGTGAAACAGCAGTCTTAACACTTAACCACCTTATTTCAATTATTCGAACATTAATTGACGATTATTATCAATTAAATTTGTTGGATTAATTCATTTAATTTGGAATAAATTCGTTTGAAGCAGTTGTTTTTATTCTCATTTTATTCTTCAGGAGTTTTATTTGAACATTTCCAAATAATCATCGCTAACATGAGAAAACATTGTTGGTTTTGTCGATATCATTCGATTTTCTAACCGTGTTTGATGATGATGGCATGATGATGACATGATAGGAATATGACTAGGTGATGATGATTGTAATAATGTGGTGATTATTATGATGACATGGTGATGATGAACTAATGTCCACGTAGGTGTATTGTATGACCACCTCATTCATTGTAGACATTGTAAACTTAATTCGATGGAAATTTCCACTGGTAAAACCCCACAATGTTGATGCAACTTTCTTACCAAGCCTTGTTTGGTACATGTTTGGCGATTTTAAATGTGAAGAATCGGTTGAATATTTTTCATTCTTGTAAGGTTTTTGTGAAATATGATGATAACAATTATTAATAAAAATAATATTAAAATAGTTTACTTATTAATAATAACAGCAATAATAATATTTAAATTAATAAATAATAATTTTCCGAAACTCCTGCGGCAATTTATTGATTTGTTCAAACGACCAATGAGGACCGTTTTTGCTAAATTATTGATTTACTGGAATGAATCATCCGTGCTGTCATAAATAATAATTAATCAGTTATTAATGTAATTAATCATTACAATTAATATTATAACTATTACAATGATAATAATAAAAATTATTATTAATTATCATTAATAATTAATAATTATCATTAATAATTATTAATTATCAATATTATATCAATATAATTATCAATATTAATTATCAATATTATAATTATTAATAATTAATAATTATCATTAATAATTAATAATTATCATTAATAATTNGATAACAGTGATTAATACAGTAATAATAATAATATTAATAATAATAATAATAATAATAATAATAATAATAATAACAATAATAATAATAATAATGATAACAGAATAATGATCATAACATAACTTATTATCACGCAATGTGATTTATTATTTATTTGTTTTTTATTTTATTATTTTTTTACTGAGCCAAACAAGTAAATATGCACATTAAAATTCAACAGAAAAGTAAAATGCCATCGGCTCGAGGGTCAGTCCTAGGGGAGTGACGTCCAGCTGTCAGGACTGCCCAGACCATATTTAAGGGTTGACATTGGTCTGTAGATAATAAAAATTAGACGGATAATAATTATTGACATCATTGAAATAATTAAAATTTAACAACAATAAGATTAAATAATATTTATTAATTAAAATGCAATGCATGAATTATTGCATAATTCACAATAATTATCACAGATAATTGTACAATGCACATCATGAAGACACGCACTGGATGAGTGCATTAGTTAGGCTAATCAGGTTACAAATTAAAGAGAACTTATTTATGACAACACCACATTAGCATTAATAATTCAATAAATACTATTTTATATTTTAAATATTACGTTATTGATTAATAATGTCGTTAGTCATAGCTTTTATATTCTTACACTAATGCTCAGCTGAAAAGTCTGATACCATCACCTGAATTGTCACCTGTACTAGTATCACCTTGAGTTATTTTTAGCAACAAAACAATTACTCAGCCTCTCACTTTCGCTTCTATCTCACTTTGTTCAAGAGGCCACTTTATATGCCTGCAATTTATTGTTACATGCCTGTTCATTTCTTACTTGTCTCCAGGGTTGAGTTGGTTGCAAAGATGATGATGATGATGGTGATGATGATGATTTGAAGAAGCAGGTGGAAAGTAATTATTACTTTTGAATCAACCCGATGTGAGCTTTCCTTCTCATTTGTTTATCAATTTAATTAATAATCAATTTAATTCAAATATTCATTTCCAATTAAATTTTTTCTAATCATCACCTTCAACAATCAAATAATCGCAACAATAAATTTGCAACAACAACAACATATTTGCGTACGATTTAAATGAAATGTATTTATTTAAAATATTTGCTTAGAAATTCATAAAATAACATTATAAATAAGCATCATGGAAAATTACGTCACCCCGTTCCTCAATTCCAAAGGTATCTTTTAAAAATAAGACTTCGAATGAGACAACCCAACTTATCAACTTATTAGACGAGGAGACAATACATTCACAAACTTAAACGAGGCAATACATTAACAAACTTATCGAGGCAATACATTCACAAACTTAAACGAGGCAATACATTCAGATTCGTTGGAACTATTTAAAATAGGACTATCGAAATTTGGATATTGAATTAAAAAGGAGTGGTTTATCACACAGACATTAGGCTTTTTAAACCGCTATAAATTAATATTACGTTACGTTATGTTAAATATTCACAAATTAAAATTTTTATTTACTTTTATTTTTAGAAATGCAAACTTGAAAATGAGGAAAGTACTGCCAATAATTCTAGTCGTTTTCAATTTTCAACTTGCATGGTCTGTTGCTCAATCTCAACACATTTACGATGTTACTTGCACACTGCAACTTTCATCGTCATCGCCTTCAATATTGCTGTCATCATTATCATCATCTGCATCTTCGTTTCCTGGTGGCGACCTTTCAGGACCAAATTATAAAAGGTGAGTCTGTGGATCGACCTTGAAATGAAAATCTGAGTTTTATGAGTGCAAACCTAATTGATAGGTTTTCAATAATGAGGTGTTTCTTATCGCAAAATTAAAGACAATTTATATTAAATCGTAAATTTTTGTTACTCGAAATCAATATCATCGTCATCAAGTCTGGCACCCCAATTAGGTGCATAATTATTCCGATGTGTTTGACTTGAAATTAAATTATGCAAGCATGACCTCATTATCATAATGTATGCGTAAAGAAATATGAATACACAAATTCTTCTTCAGTTCATGCACAACCAAGAACGACACGGTATCTTCTCAAGTGACTGGTGATGATAATGATGGCGTGTATTGTCTCACATTCACCTGCCTATGTGCTGGTCTGAGGTAGGTTTTGAGTCATTGTAAAAAAGAAATGAAAATAAATAGAAATAAAAAGAAATAAAAAGAAATAAAAGCAACAACGCAACGAAAACATCGGCTCGGAATAGAAAAAGCACCAAGATGATTTGTGAAGCTCATTTCAAAACAGCCTCAATTTTGATGGAAGCAAACATCATTTGATCAAACATAAACTTCATTTTGCAGTCTCAAGGATGTGAAATTGTTGATGACGCATAATAATTATGATGGTAGCACTTAAGATAATAATTATGATAATAACCTTATTTTTCATATTTAACCGATAATTTGAGTGTCTTATGTATCCGCATCGGATGTGAAGACCCAGATCAGGGGTATTCAACCACATTTATGAAGGGCCAAATTGGTGTTTACGCCTGGTGAGACCGGTTGACATTTAGCAGCATGGCATGCACATGCACATCTCCACTTACTTGTGTACAAACTGGCTATGAAAACCTGTGGGATTGTTACCTGTTAGCAAATTTACTTGAATGGCGAGCAGCATTCGATGTGCAATAATTGAAAGACGCTTTCAAGCCTGGAACGAGTTGTGTGAAAGGAGCCTGAAACTTCCCTTGAATTCGTTAAGAAATGTAGGGAGATAAAATACATTATTGGCTTTAATGTGATTTATAATTTGACAATTTGATTTTTAAAAATAAGAAAATTTATGTCCGTTGATGTTTCCGGTTGACCTGCGAACATTTTGAGTAATTCCAGTTTTTGAGTTAAATTATGTCGAAGTATTCACCTGAGTTCAATAAATTTGATAAATCTACGAACCTAATGAACTCCAGTACATTGAGTGAAAAGTTGGTCCACGTAATTCCTGTAAATAAGTTATCGTCAAAAATACTTAACTGGGCCACACATTCGCGAAGCGGACAATTTCACAACCCTTCAGTCGAATACCTCTGAATCTGGGTCCTAGAGCCACTTCCAAAGGGCGTTACCCGGCGGTGCAAGATGGTTTGCAACATTTTTTTCTTTTACCTCTTCATGCAGGAACTCAACCCTAAAAGATCGTTAACCTGTTATTTGAAAATAATATCAGCGATTTAATTGCTTAATTAAGAATTTAAGCCAACAATTGTTTTTTAATACGAAGACGATAACTTGAAGAGTCATGCACACAACAACGTTTGCCACAGCGGTGGCTTATTATTATATTAAATTACAAAATACTTTATAGTACTAATTACATATTCTATAATATTTCTTAATTATATTTATAATAATAATAATATATCTTAATTATAACAGGCAGTTGTACCTTTAATGGTTATTATTAGTAATTATAACTTTTCAACATCATAATCACCTTAGTCTCGGCTGCCGAGGCCATAACATATATTTGTTTGTTTATTTATATGTGAATATTCAATTAATTATTTAAAAAGGTGAAATGGATCAGATTAATGCAAATAATAGTTTAATTCTCAAAAACAGGTTAAAAAAGATGGCCACATGTCATCGGGTGGAGAGTCTTGATGCACGTATCAGTTGCCCTTGTTGTTCGGATGAGGAAGCTGTTTGCACCTGGACAGGTAGCATTACTATAACCTGTATCATAACTTCACAACCATTTAATGCATGCACAGATGAAGACATTCTTCATTTGAAAAAGAAATTATAAATAAATGTTTTTCAATTATTTTGTTGAAGCTTCGAACGTCGCATTTAATAATTTTCATAACAACAGCGACAACAGCAGCAACAACAACATTCATTCATTCTTTCAGAGCCTCATGCAATGACAACAGTTATCAGCAGGACAACAACATCAAAAGGTCCTTTACTTCGCCTCTTTAATAACGGCGAGTATTTTATTTATTTATTTACTTCAACAAAATGAGGGCCTTTGACTACAAAAGTAGTCAAAGTAGTAATAGTAAGTAGTATTTGAGTGGAGGACCTTGACGTAGACGGAGGGGATGGCCACGTGTTCGAGACGATATGAAATCGGGGAATTCTGGAATGGTACAGTGAGCGAAGATGTGAACTATTTTGTAGCAGAGGAATAAATCGTGGATGAGGCATCGATGTTCAAGGTTATTGAGTCCGAGTTGCTGATGTCTGCTTCTGTAAGACAATGTTCCCAATCCTGGAATGGCTCTTGTGAAAAAGTTTTGGACGCTCTCGATCTTTGTTACAAGCTGCCTGCTGTGGGGGCTCCAGACTGGGGAGTAATATTCGAGGATTGGGCGGCCATAGGTGCATTACGCTCTGGTCAGAATTATTTTGTTTCCTGAGCATTTGAGAATCAGGCGAATTTTGGCAAAAGCCTTGTGAATGTTGTGAATTTACAATCGATGTGGGCTTTAAAAGTGATTTTTATTGTCAATGAGGACACCAAGGTCACGAATATTGTCTGTGGAGGTTTGGTTCGTGAGGAAATTGTGTAATTGTTTGGTGCTCCAAACCCTCTTGATGGAAGCTTGAAGGCATTTGTCTGGGGCTAATGCAATTGTCATTTGTCACTCCATAACACCAACCTGTCAATAGCAGTTTGTAAGGAAGAGTTCTGGTTGACGAGAAGATGATTTTGAGTAGAGCTTAATGTCATCTGCGAATAGCACATATTTGTCAGAGTTGTCTGCAAATGCATCCTCCTCATCATTTATGTAAATAAGGAAAAGCATGGGGCCCAGCGCACTCCCTCGAGGTACCCCACTGATGACATCTCCATTGTTGGACAATTAGCCGTTCACCTTGACGGCTTGAGTTCTATCTATTTATTCACTTATTTATTCATTCACTTATTAACTCACGTATTTATTAATTCACTTATTTGTTGTAATAGGTCGATCTTTACTAAGAGGCTGGAAGACGACTTCATAGTTCCTGTAACCACATTGAAATAAATTTAAATTCTCTTTTATTCAGGTCCTCACCAATCCAAGGAGCCTGTGAAACAATTGTATGTCATAATTTTTATCGTCACCGGCATAATTTTCATATCGGCCTTCATGTTCCTTTACATCTTCTGCAAGTTGAAACATTTTGAGGCTAGCGATAATCCGAGGAGTCATTACTTCACCATAGTTCACAGCTTTGCATACGCTAAACTCTATCCAAGCAAGACGTGTAAAACTGTGCAAAAGGCCGGGAAGACGAGCGTTCTAAGCCAATGTGCTACTTCCAGACCCAGGACTCTCAGTTACAACGGAGGTGAACTTGCCAAAGATCCCATAACTGAGGTTGACGAGGATAATGTCGAAGAATAGAAATCATTTCTGCTTGAATTAATTTCATTTATTATTTCGACTATTTCCTGCTGAGGAGGTCCATGAACTCATAATTTTACAATTCAAACTCCGGCAGCGAATTTGTTATTCACGTAGTTGATTAAATAATTAATTATAATATTATACTCATATTATTCACAAAACTGGATCCTATTGGCTATTGGCTGTTGAAAGGACAACATTTCATCCAACTGATGAGCACTAACAGTCTCAAACTTCTTTTATTTCATTTGTAAACATTTCGTACTTCTGTTTAAAGAGCATTTGTTTTTGTGTCTACAACCGAAAACTTAAAATGAAATATAAGTCGGTTTCTGATGTCACATAGAACGAGTGTTTTGTGTTTAAAGTATAAAAAAATATCTTTCAGAATTACGCAATAATGAACTCCGACTCTCATCTGAGTTTACAACATAAAGCTAAAAGACCAAGCTAAACGCAAAAGTTAGGAGAGTAAAAATTTGATTTTCCATTAAGCACGGAATAATTATAAAATATATAAATAAACATGAACATTAAATAAATACATAAATAAAAACATTAAGAACAATAAAAGATCAATCAACAAGTTGGCGAATAAATGAGTTGAATGATTTTATTGAACAGGCGCAGTAAATTGTTAAACAAACTCATGAACAAATGCGGTAATTGTTTGCATATTTCAACGAATGCACCATCCTCACCTAAGCATTTGTCGTCAGTTGGATTTTGAATTCAGTGGAAAATAAGCAGTTCTCCAAACTAATTTCACGTTGAAATTGTAGAATTTGCTTTCCCAAGGATATTTTTTGTTGATCAGATGAGGATTCATGAAATGAGCAGAATTTCCAGAAAAAGTCAAAGATAAATATGAATTAATGCCAAATTAGTCTGAATATTATTATGAAAATTATTAATATTGGTAATTAAGTTACTATTCTTAAAGAATTTCTTTGGCTAATATGAACCAAACTCTTTGAACTAGCGTCTGCCATCTCTGCGCATAACCAGCGGTGGTGATAACAAATCACCGTTTATTAACATTTAGGCGGCTTCCAGAGCACATCCATAATCGATATATTCATCATGATTTTCGATTTATTTGTTTTGATTCCTCATAAGCTTTCAATTAATGATGGATTGTTTTGAATGTATGGGATGCCTTTATTGCATTCTAGTGGACAAACAACTGAGTTTGAATCGTCTTTACGAACAGTCAGTGGCTGTCAGTGGTTACCACAATTAGTTTCTTTAATCGGGTTGGCAGTTGTTTCCTCAATTAAGTGGATTCACTGAGTAAATTAATCCAACGGAGACTGAATCCCTAGTTTAGTAACGATGTTCCTATAACAAATGCTGGTTCTGGACGTAAAACAAGCCCTCTTACACTTTATCAGCATCTCTGGTGACACAATACAAACAACACAAACAATTCAACGTACGAGCGATGAAGCAAGTAATAGACTCACATTCATATTCTCAACGAGGCTTACACAATATAAATGATTATAATCTTATAAGTTTCCTTTTCAATAACAATATTTGCTTTAGTGGGAGCGATTCGTGAAAATATTTTAAATGAAGTTAAAGAAGATTTGAAAAGATTTTACTAAAATTATGTTATTTTGATTATTTTTATTGTACCTTTTAATTGTACCTTATAACAAGTAGAATTATAACATTTTCTACGGAGTCTGCTCGAGCAATCTGGAGTCAATTTCGTTCAAGGTAGGAAGCGATCAAACATTATTACATTACCCGTTGCAGATGAAAACAGACCCAGATTCTTGTGCAACAAATTGCCATTATTTTATTATCTTCCGTCCAAACTTCTTGGATGTACGACCGTTCCTTGACTTCCTCGCTTCTTTAAACTCATCCCAATTTTCAACAACTCTTTTAAATAATTTAACGAAATGTGAAACATAATGAAATATAAAGAACTAGATTTGCAGATTCTAACGCATAAGCAGTGGAGGACTGGCCAGTTTGTCAACTTGCCTGATGGCAAGTGGGTCCCATTAGACAGAAAACATTATGAGTCCCCAAGCTGTATTAAATTGTATTTATTCGCTATCAAAATTAAATTATAACATTGTCAGCGATCGCCAATATGGCCCAGAGTATGGCCCTTGTCTCCTGGCAACGCAATATTTTCAGACCCAGTCGGCCACTGCGCATAAGCCGCGCCATTTAACAGACTTGTCATTAATCAGATACATTGGGAGACAAAGTTAAATTAAATTCGAATTGATCGGTACATTAACCGTCGAATTCAACAGCCCTCACCAAACAGCATACTAAATCCAATATACGTAACAGAATATATGCCAACTTTACGAAATTTATTTGCTGTGATTGCTGATAGTTCCTCCTGTAATCGGTATTTCAGATTCAACAATGAATTCTACCACCGATTATAACCATATCGAAGGTTAGCTGTGAACAGTTATTGGACACTTTATGATTCATTCTGCCACATTTGTTTATTGAGATAAATTTTCAGAATATCTCTCAACGGTTAACTCACGACAGACAAGCAACATTTCACAAAACCTTCTGGCCTACATCGTCTCCGGAAGTTTCCTAATGTTTCTTACTTTCTTCCTTTTGCTCTTCCTATTGTTGGCGCTGCATTGTGGCAAGACGAGCAGAAGGAAAAGATCCATCGTCTACGAACATCGCATTACTGCCAGAGACAACATTTATTCCGTTGACCCCACAGTTCAGGCATCGCTCCTTACGGCAACAATATCACGCAAGATGACGCTCATCACTCGTCATCAACGTCCTTTGCCCCCTTAACTACAGAAGTCAGCAATATCATCGACACATCGAACTTAAGTAATGCTTTCAATTGCCACGAAGACATTTACATGGAAATACCTCACGACTACCATAGCGCCGTCTAGGAAATGACGCGTGAATTCAAAGAATAACTTAATTGTAAATAACTTCGGTTAACAAATTGACACTAAAACGCTTTGAAGCTTCTTTTCTGTATAATTGAAGCAAACACCATTCCAAGCTTTTCAAGCAGTATCAAAATGATAATCCAACTCCTAGCTATGAAAAGCTGAACCTCATTTACCTGACACATTAAAGGTGCTAGAAATTACCTCTGTTGACCTATCAAAGATTGATTACGGCAACTCAACTCTGGTTGGTTTACCTTCCTGCAGCGAGTCACCAATGCAGCTGCTAAAATCATAAAGAAAAAGAACATGACTACGTCACTCTTCTTCTTCATGATCTCCACCAAAGAATTGACTACCAAATTTCTTCACTCATTTTCAATTCTCTCCTGGGTCATGCACCGTCATACCTGCCTTTCACCCGCACCGCACATATTCCTGATAGGCGCGGGCTCAGATCATCAACCAGGGGCACCCTCGCCAAATCATCTGACGTAAGACACTGGATGGCGGGTCTACAGATGTTGGCCAGCAGATCTGGAACAGACCCCCCTTCGATTATCAATACTGATCCAGCCCTCCCGAATGGTCCTGAAGTTCTGTTGAACATGCGTCACTCTAATCAAACTCTGCATCGTTATCGTTAAGCGATCGAGGAATCTCAAACAGGATTTTCCCACAGGCTCCTCCACAAATAAGAAACACATAAATCGGTTATGAACCCATATTTTACTTTCAATATCTCCTAAATAACAAAAAATCACATTAAATTCTAAAAATATGAAAAGGTGATGGTCTTTGTGCAAGCATTTTTAGACCCACTCTTTGGGTTTCTCAATGACTTCTACGAGCGGCTCCTGCTTGAATCCTGCTTTTGGAGCTTCAACGAACCATTTCTACAAGAAGCAGCATTACACAATAAATAACAACATCAAAACAACCTCAGGTTCTTAATAATATGCTTAGTAATAATATGCTTACTGTCATTGGAGGCAAGTGAATAGTGCAACTTTCTGCATCATTTAAAAGCCTAGCTCCAGACTTTTGTGGGTTCATAAAATTCAGAGCTTGGCGACCTCTGGTTGACAGTTGCCACATTCTGAAAGTGGAAATAATTCATTTCCCAAATGCCATGCCATTGAGTTTCATCACGATCATCCTCACTTGCCGTTCACTAAATTATGTATTACGACTCATTTGCGCACACCTATTCTAATACTTTTGCGGTTATTTATAAATATTGAATCAAATAAATGAATTATTCATTAATATCTACATTAGATCTTTGTTCCAATACATGCCAAGTAATACCTGTCATTGTAGGTGTAATTATCCTCCTTGTGTTTTTCAATAAACTCAACATATAATGGAATGATGGCACTGGCTACAGACTACAACAATTCAACAGCAGAGTTTCAAAATCACTAGAATACTAGAGTAGTGGTGATGGAGTGAAGGTGAATTGACAATGATGAAATGATCCACTAAAACTAAACAGTGAGTGCATACACCTCGAGAAATTGGGGAGAAATATTTCCACTCCCAACTGCTGGAAAAGAGATTCCTCCAATTCCCACAGCCTTGCCTGAATTGATTAGGCATAATAATATTAATCAATAGCAGTAATATTTATAAAGAGCATTATTATAGACAAATGAAAACATATCATTGGTAAATGAGTAAAATTAAAACTAATGCCTCCAAGCTGACTATCTTCATCGGAGAGAGATTTGAACTTGACGTAGCAATCTCTGCAGTGTTTGTCACAAACTCTCTTCAATGTTCTGTGGTAATTCCTAAAGTCCTTAAAATATATTTCCAAACAAGCAAATTCATTTAAGAGAATGCAATTAACTTCAAATCAAATAAATAAATTCTTATTAACATTCTAAAGTTCAAATTCATCTCCATAATTTCATGATAAGAAGGTAGAAGTAACAACTTCAAAGCACACCTTTACAGATAACAATTTATTGCAATGATCGCATTACTTTATATTTATCCAACTTCTGCCTACCTCCTCGTTGTAAACGTACGGCACCAGGAGAACTCTTCCTGAAAATGACCCTTTGACCTTCTGTGTTGAACTATCAACCTCCGAATCAGGCTCCTCCTCGGTGTAAATGAGATCAATTTGGATTGACGGAATATTAGGATTTTTCTTTAAGAAAAAAACATAAACAAAATAAAAATAATTGCAAAAGATGGAATCTATAAAAATTATTTCATAAAAACTAATAAGTAAAGGAATAAGTGATTATATTCTAAGCTGTCAAACATTAAGATTACAAATCTGTGAATCACAATTATCACAAAGTTAGTATACAGATATTTATGTCAATAATTGCTTTTATAATTGTTCTACATCTGATAAGTAACACTGTGATAACAGGGAAGATGGAGGCAAAGATGCCGATGACTCGTATCGATGGTTCTACTTCTCTGTTCACAACTTCAATGGATGCCTTCTCAAAAATCTCTTCCTCCTCTTGATAGCAGAGTAGAATGCCCTGTGGTTGAGACAAGGTAGATGCTGATGAAAATGGAAACAAATGCAATCAAATAAGCATAACTTAATTCATTTTGTGCTCATCACAAGTGACCCATTTCTGTGGCAACAATTCGCAAAGAAACTTCTGCAAATGCGAACAAGGTTTTGAACACGAATCCTAATTGTGTACAGGCATTACCTCAGCATCCATGCGAGTTCAATAAAAACAAATCAGAGATGCATGACAAGCAGTGAACTCATTCCTTAATGTCATAGGCATTTGTATTGTGATTCATTATTGTTATTGTTTATTAAATTTATGTGAATGTTGATGAAGAATTATGTGAGGCTGGGAAACCTTCTCAGGTGATCTTTCAACTGTAAAGTGAGATTCTTCTTCTTGTTCAATGGCACCAAGTGATTTACAAAGATCAGCCTACAAGCAATTTCTCAACTATATTTGACATCTCACAAGCTGCATTTAAACTTTCACTAAACATATTTGTTACAGCCACATTATGAATTGAATTCATCACACCTGTATTTTCAAGCATAGCAGTTCCATCTTTCCTTTAACATCGTTTTCCATCTATAACAATGTAATTAATCATTTGAATGCAGTTAATTAAATAAATTTAGGCTTTTGAAAGATAATTCACAGGTTTTTATCAACACAATCTATTTACAAATTATGAATATTTTGATTAATTTGACAAATTAACTGCAAAGCCTCTCACCAAAAATAATTTGAGCAATGGAAGCAGACATAATAAGACAGCAATAAAATTAACTTTCAAACATTATTATCATATATAATTTAACAATCAATCTTTACAATTTATAATAATTTGAATTTATTTTAAAATTATTGTTTCCAAAGTGCAACTTAAAATACTATCTTTTAAAACAATTCGGGTATTGAGAAAAGTTGAAAATTAACCTTACTGAGCTTTTTTATATCTGTTATGGGGGGTCCCATGAATTGAATATCATCTTTGGGGCTGCGTGAAGCTGCAAACACCTAAGTAGACAGCAACCAAGCAAAACATTAATGCGCCGGCTGTTTTAGATTGATAACAATTTGTCAACTCAAACCAGGAAAGTTAATTACTATAAGTTGTTTATTCTTGTATGTAATCACTGAAGCCATTCCTAATCCCAAAGTGATCAACAATGTCCTGAAGCAAAATTAGCGAGTTAAATGCTGCATAAAATTAACAAAAATTGAACGGTATCACTTTTTTCCTACAGGACTAAGATTTCTGGAGGCCACATTACTCCCAGCATCTGCGCCCCCAACATATTTTTGTAAAGAGCGGCGAAGAAAACTGATGTAAATTCTATTCATATTGAAAACGCAGCCCTCATAGGCTCTACGGTTAGTTCTAATCAACAAACGAACACAATATAATTACTGTCATATCACTTTTCGCTTCTTTTTTATTTATTAAAGTTGCGTTTAAAGATGTTCACTACTGCATTATTGTTCTGATACATTTCGATAGCAGAAGTTGAATAGAATTTTAATCTAAAGAGTTTTAAATATTAAGTATTTGTAAAACTTTAAAAATAATTTTTTTTAAATGGAATTATTAATATTAAAACAAAAATAGCATAAAAACAAAATATTTAAAGATAAAGAATTAAAAATACTTCTTAATCTAAGTTTTAACCAAAGCTTACTTTTTGTTCCTTAAGTGTGACTTGTTCGTAACCTGCTTATTCGGGGTTATAACAATCTAACAAAAATATGAATTACTGTAGATTTTTTAGAACTTTTGGAGCGTTAAATTTGAAATCCTCTAATCTTTGCAAGGATCTTGTGCTAAAGCATGCTGTCAGAGTTTCACCCTCACCATTAAATGGTTATACATAGTTCGGTGTAAATTAGAATATTGTTTCTAGTGATGCTGGCTTGTACCTTTTTATATTTTATATTAGTAGTTATACTTACTGCATATTGCAACTTGCTGCATGTTGTTGAATATGTGTATTTAGTCGCTTTGCCATTTAATCCAATCAAAGAAGTTAAAAAATTGTCGGCTTGAAACAATTTCTTTGTTTGCAGGATGTTTAAATGCGTTGTGGCAGACGACTCAAATAAAACACTATTGGAGATCTACTAAGCCAAGAACACCATATACTAAACCGTTGTCATTCGACTACTCTGGTTGGTTGACAATTTTCCCAAGAGGGAATGAAAATACTTTTGGTTATTGTGATGGAGATAAATCCACTTTAATAACATTAAGTATACATATTTGAAATTTTGTTGAATGTCAATTAGGTGATCTGGATGATCATGTGGTGGAGGTAGATCTTTCTGAACCCAGGCCAGGATTTGATGAGGAACTTAAAGAGTTAGTTTAGTGTTTCAGGGAACACTGTTAAGTTTAAACAATTCTGAAGTGCAACCATTTAATCAAATGCCATTACATATCCAATTTTTATTTACCTATTTAAATGATTAAGGTCATGAGAAGGTTAATCATGATTTGGTATTTAATGGCAATAGTGTTAATTGCCATTGCTATGTTCAAATGATGGATTTAACAGAATAGATATTGAATGCATGAATGGATGTTATGTAGACATAATAGTATAAATTATAAACTTTCTAATCATTTTCAGTTGTGATGAAGTGATCAAGAAAATATTTAGTCTTGAATATAGTCCTAAGGTGAGTTTGACATTCCAGTATGAATATGGTATGTTGATGCTGATGAACTTATAGGCAGCAGTGATGGAGAAGATGCTTGAAGAGGTAGTGAAGGAAATCCAAGACCATCCCTTCGATTTGAGGTCCCTAGAAGTACAAAGTTGGTTGAATAATTGCAAGTGATTGATTGGCAAAATCATGTCACATGTAAATTTCATTTGCAAGTATAAGATTTTAGGTGTTGCCCTGCAATAAATAATTTTAAGTTTGCAACTTTTACATTGCCTGGAAACAATTTTTGCTATTATTGGTCATCCATTTTGATTACAGTTCATCAACCTATTAGGTGATATGAAAGTAGTTTAGGTTGTTAAGCAATAGTTGGCAGAAATGAAACGAATGTTGCAACATAAATCTCACCTCAACGTTATCCTTTGACTAATTGAACCTGATTTTTATTTGTGGAAGGGTTAATTATGAATTAATTATGTTGCCAAAAAATTAAACTAACAAAGAAATAGTCTTGTGTTCTTTTATTCATTCCTTTTATCATTGCACATTTCTGTTGTCAGTTGCCAAGAATACTGTTTTGATCAGGAATCAAATCAAGCACTGCGTCACCTTCCGACATGTGAGTTTAACCATTAATATTTTAATTGATGATAAGATTGTTAATTATCTTAAGGTTATAATTAATAATTATTAATGTGATCTACTCATCTCTGACATTATGGCATGGAATTATGGACATGGGCATGGATCATCACTAATCAAGAAAACATGTGGCATTTAAAATTGAACTTCCTTTACTCCTGAAGCCAGCAACACAATGAATTAGTTTAGATGTTCTAAGTGCATGGTTTGCATTCCTGCACAATATGATGATGGCAATGGTCCTGATGTATTGTTCACAACCCAGGAGCAACATATAAACGATAAAGTGATTAAAAAGATTGGTTAAGCTTGACAATGACATATTAAATATTTCTGGAAGTGTTTTGCATTCGTCAAATAATGTTAGCACATTAGCATAGTTTCTTAGATGCAAGACCTATATGTAATTATATTTAAAGTTTATTTTTTTTTAAGGATAAACTCTCCATTGGAAGCCTCAAAAAACGAATAGAACTAAGAAATGAGGATCTTAAAAAGTTGCTGGAAATAGATTCAGAGAAGTTTGGCTGGTTGACTGAGAAGCTCAAGATAAAGTATACCCTTCCTACAAAGTATGATAAGTTCCTCAATCTGCCCAAAAGAGCTGAACGTAAGAGAGTAGCAAGAGATGCCGCCATTGCTCTGGTGAAACAGAAGTCCTTGACCCTCCAGAAGAAGTTGGAAGAGGAACTTGTTCGCTTCAATAAGTACAAGGAGCAACAGTTGAGCAAGATCAAAGCCGATCTCAAAGAACTTGGAATAGAGGAGGTTCCTTTGACTTCAAATTGCATTTATCTGATCTTTTATTATTCTACTTCATTCAAACCATAAACATTTAAATCGACAAGCAAACTGATGTTACTAAGAAACTCCTACCATGGAGTGATTGGTAGAGAATCATCAGAGGAGTGCTCGTCACCGATCGCTTTGGCCCAAACTCCTTATGTTCTCAGGGGTGGGGGTGGGCATGCTTATATCGTGTTAAACACCCATTCGCATTTTAAGTCACTTTGCAAACGTCCATGCCACCTCTTCAGTAACCAAACCACATTTATCTCCTTTTTTTAAAAGCAACGCTTATGGCCTCTCCTCTCCCAAATATAGCTTGAAGCCACCTCTGACATCATAGTTAAAAATATCACCTCCAAACGTGCCCAGTATTTCTTGATGCTGTTTCAGAGTTTTTAAAGTATAAAATATCTAAAACAATCTCTAAATATAGACTTCAGTGATAATAATGATGGTCTCATCCTGTTCAAATCATTTTTTCAGATGGATAATCTCACAGATGTATTGATAGCTCTTGGTCACAAAGACTTGGTCCCAAAGAGGATTAGGATCCCAACAGAAAGAGAAATAACAAATAAGAGGAAATTGGAAATTATGATGAAGAATAAAGAAGATTCTGATGATGCAATTTACAAGGCCAACAACTTCCTCACTCCAAGAGAGATGCCAGAAATGCCACACAGCTATTTCTTTTAAATGCAGTTTTGTTCTGTGATTAGAAGATCGACTGACTATAGAAAATGAAATCTTTTATGTTAGAAATTTCAGCCAAATTATTTTGAATAAGTTATTAGACAAAAACAAGAAATTTCTAGTCCTTGATTGAACTGTGGAGTGTAGTTTGTCACCAATTCAGAAACTTTCTTAAAAATCCTAATCTAATCATAAATTAAAGGTAATATGTTGAATTCAGATCTCCTCTATTGGTATTTTTCAGCATCCAAATTCGTTTTTGATAGTAGGCCTAACTGTAGATTGAATCAAGCATGATCTTTGGAATATTCAAAGCATTTGTGAACGGAACAGTTTAGATGTTATAAGTTGGCATGCAAGGTTGCCTTGTAAGGTAATGTTTATGATAGAAATCCAGGACTGTTGACACACCCAAATGACCCTTGATGCTGTTGAGTCAGAAGACTCAAAAAAAATGAAAAAAGTTGGTGGTAAATGCAAAGCATCATTTCCATCAGTATGTCGATTAGTGGTTGGCTGCAGCATGATCGGATCATTTTTGAACATTGTGTCTGTTTGACTCTCCTGTATGGTCCTTGATGAATTTCAGGTCTCAGGTGTGTCAATAAAATGTCTATTCACCGTTGTGAATAGATCTAAGGTGCGTATTTAAAGAACCTTTCTGAGTAAATAACCTATTACAATGAGGACAAGCAAATGGCTTTTCTCCACTGTGGACTCTGTTATGAATGTCTAATATGCTCTTGTGAGAGAATCTCTTTGAGCAACCACTGCAAGCCCACGGTCGAGGCTCTATTACCAGATGCGTCGGTCTCGGATCGGTCAGCAGATCACCTCGTTCTGAAAGAACTTCGTTGTGGGTTTTTGCCAAATGAGAGGCAAGGGATGAGACTCTGTTAAATCTCTGTGAGCAGGTTGAACACTTATATGTTTCAACCTCATGGTGAGTTGCCTTGTGAGTGGTCAAAGAACTAGAACGAGCAAACCTTTCGTCGCAAATCTCGCAAGAAAATGGCTTTTCGCCTGTGTGCTGTCGCATATGTATTTCTAAAGAACTCTTGTGTCTGTATTGTTTGCTGCACCTGTCACACTGATAGGTATTCACATGCCCATGCAGTGCCATGTGCTTGTTCAAGTATGACCTCCTCAGAAACACTTTAGAGCAAATTTTGCAGGTGAGCTGATAGATATCCAAGTATTCTTCCTTCTCTTCCTTTTTCATCCTCTCCCTCCTTTCATGCACTTTTTTGTGTAGCATTAATTTGTTGTTTTCATGAAATCTTCTATCACATTTTTCACAACTGAAGGGCTTCAGACCTAAGTGTATGTTAAGGTGACGATTCAGATGACTTCTTTGGGAAAACTTTTTGGGACAATGGGGGCACTGGTGCTTTCTGGAGAGGTTGTGGATCACAGCCACATGGACCTGGATTATCAAAATTGCATTTTAATAGCCCTGATAATGTCATTAAATTGTTTTGTAGTTGAATGATGGCAAGTCAAAAATGCAAAATAAAAGTAATCAAGATGAATTTCTGATGACTTTACAAAATAAAATCAATCTCAATAATTTCTTATCATTTAATAGCTACAACAAAACAAATGATTTTATTCAAACTACTACTGACCCTTAAGCTGCTATTTTGAGTGAACGACTTATCACACATAGCACACACATAAGGCCTGAGACCAGAATGCACCACAGAGTGACTTCTGAGGGTTGCCAAAGAGTTGAAAGATTTGCCACAATGTTCACATTTTGGACAAGCTTCCTTCTTCTGACTGCATAGTGCCTCGAATCTCTTTTTCTTAATGGGATAGTCCTCGTGCATTGCAATGTCTGTAGACAGTCTTAAGATATCATCAACATTCTTTTCCTTGTGACCTCTCCCATTTCTCCTTTCATCATTTTCAATACCTGTTCAAAGACAACGTTTCTTCATAAAATAATTTGTAATGAAGGATGTTTAAAGTAATACAAATGATACAGTAAAATAATACTTTAACTAAGATCAAAATAAATGCAGAAACAACTTGGAAGAGTTTCAGTGTTTTCTCGTGAGGATTTTCTCATCTTCTGAGCTTTGTCTTGTTCAAGTCTATCTTTTCTATTAACAAATAATCTATCAAAATTTCAGTCATCCTACTGTAGTAAAATAGAAATAAGAATCAAATGTTTTGCAAAATCATTTCACTAATATCTAATAACCTATTTGATATAGGCAACCTCATTCCTTCCTCCCACACAAGACAGCTATTCTGAACTGAAGTTCTGATCTCTTGAATCATACCAACTACTTTCTTTTCAAGGTCATTGCCCCTGATTTTAGCTTTAGAATGTTTTGCCTTGCTCCTGGTCATAATATTGGAAACAGAAGAACTGTTTACAATAGTATTGGAATTGCTCAGTCGACTTGAGTGCTCAGGAATGCCTCCATACTGCTTCTCATATTCTGAATTGAGATGATCTACTTTATTAACACTGTCGAGCTGTTGTATTAATTGAGCAGACTTCCCACATCCAGCTTTAGTGCCAAAAGTCTTAGAAGTTGAATATATTTGATTATTCTGTTTTAGAAGGCATTGAGAAATGTCAATCAGTTGATCTTCATTTGTGCTGCAATCACCAGAAGCAGAAGAAATAACTGCATCGGTCGTTACTTTCTCAGTAGAATATGTTTCACCGCTTCCACTTGCATTTAGTTTTGAGGCGTTTGTAATCGAACGTGGGGGATTCAGAGCAAGAAGTTCATTTATGGTGACTTCATTGAGGCCATGAGAAGAAAGATGTTGTCGTAGTTTACTCCTTTCTATGAAGGTTCTACTGCATTTCAGACACCTAAATGCAAAGGAGCAATTTGTGATAAATTTAACTTCACATAAAATTCTAATGCAAGATGAACCTTTAACATCAGTACGAAATCATCAATTGTTAATATTAAGAAGAAAACATCAACAACTAGTTAACAACAATTACGTTGATGTAAAATTGGAACAACCATTAATATGAATTGTTAATATTTGTAAGATTATCAACATTATTAGTTTGAGGTAAGCAAGCAATTCTTATTGAGTTCCTTTGAACTGCAGCCAATCATTGTGATGCCGTCGCATCAGATGCTAGGCTCTACGAAAGCAGTTCGGATGAAAAGCATAGCTATGGCTTCAAACTTTACATAAGCATCAGATCTCCGTACTTGGCATGCAATCGTTGAAATTACAAACCTATAAGGTTTCTCCTTGGAGTGCCTGAGTTCGTGCCTTTTTAAGTGGCTCATCCTGGCAAATGTCCAGGAACAAACGGAACACTTGTGTTTCTTCTCACCAGCATGGACAGAATTTATGTGGAACTTGAGGGAACTAGCTTGAGTGAAGCAACTCGTACAATCCTTACATTTGTAAGGTCGCTCACCGCTGTGAACTCTCAGGTGATTAAGAAGATGATGTGAAGATGAAAACTTTTTGCTGCATTCCATGCACCTGTAAAGCTGATGAATTTGCGATGCAATACCAGAAGGCACGACATTGGAGGCATCAGACGTGGCAAGATCGACCGAAGACGAAATCTTCAGTGTGGAAGTGATTGGATCCAAGCAAGGCAACTGTTTTCCAGTGATTGTTGATGGCAGAAATGGTGAATTTGAAGAAATTATATTGGTTACTGATGCAACATTAGATGCAACGTGACTTTCATTCGAGCAGAAATTTTTACAAAACCATTGGCCGTCTGGTTTTCCAGTACAGTCTGAGTTAAAAAATGAAAAAATTGTACTTGCCGAACCAGAACCAACGTCGAAAGTTCGAGCATCCGAACAGACCGAGGCACAATTGTTTAAGAAGGAAGTTGAATCGATACATGGCTGTGAAGATGGCATAACTTTTTCAAATGAGTTTGTGTTGTTAGAGACGCATCTCGAAGTAATTTCGTGAGGCTTCGGAGTCCCGGTCACCGGATTCCCGTGCAACCTTTCCGGGGTCGTCGACCGACCGACGACACTTCCGTGCCCGGAACGAGTCGTTCGATTTAAAGCAGGCACGAAGTTAAAGCATGACTGTGAATTATAGAAACATTCATGATCAGTCCCCTTTCTATTTGTAATGTCCTTTGTGGCAACACTTTTTAAACTACCGATGCAAGAAATTACATTCAAACTAGTCCCGGCGAATGATCGCGATGGCAACGGTAAAAAATTCTTCTCGATCGATTCCTTGTCATCCGTTCGATCTCCTGATCTTTCATCTGTTTGATTCTTCCAACCATCAGTCCTTGTGGCCGTGCAAAGTGGTTGCTTCAAGATAATGGCAGATGGATTGTCAGAAAGGGTTTTAGCAGCAGAAAGAATGTTGTTAGAACTATTAAAAGTGGAAGGGCGTCCCGGAAATTCTTGCGGAATCGACGCACAGGACGAATCCTTACGATGCTCCTCGTCGTCTCCTTCTCCGATGCTTGCCAGGGACCCTTTGTTCTTTGAATGCTGCAGGTCAATAATGTTTATTTTATGCTGTTGCACTTTAATGTTGTTTACAAGAACTCCATTACAAACAACCTTGTTGTTATTAAACAAAGTCATCAAGACGAAGTTATAAAAAGATACTCGTGATGATTTACCAACATTTATTTACAATTTATAAGCTAAAATAGTGAATAATGCAAATGCTTAATGAAAAGAAAGTGCAACCCACTAATTTAACATGTTTCCTCAGCGTGTTAGCATTGTTGAAGGAGGAATCACACAAGATGCAACCAAAGATTTCATCTTTTTTCGTGTGGGTTTTCAAATGGTACCTGATACATGGTAATCATTCCATTCATTGCAAACACAACCAAAGTCAAAAGAAAATAATCTAACAAACGTAAAGGAATCTTCTATCAAACCTCTATCCTGCTTATGCATGTGTAATTAATTATAATTAATAATACATGTTATTAATAATAATAATAATAATAACATATTCATTTGTATAGCACCACAAGAATCAGCATAGGGGTTGCTAAAAAATATTTCACATGTCACAATTGTCTGCAGGTCACTCGAACGTAGCAAGCAAAGGAACGGTTGCACTTGCAACCTTATCTCGTAATGCTACAAGCACCACTGGGAAGAGGCATAAAATAGTTGCCCAACATCCGAGCAGCCGTTCTTCGAGACTCGCGACGCCTTAAGAGTCGCTCACGCACCTGTAGTGTTCGACCCTGGAGAAAGTCTTTCCGCACGTCTCGCATTCGTGCGGCCTCTCGCGAGAATGCGTTCTCGTGTGCAACTTGAGGTGGCATTTGTTTGAAAATTTCTTCGAACATGTCGGACAGGCAAAAGGTTTCTCCCCTTTGTGAACGAATCTTATGTGGGCATTCATCGAGCCTTTGTGAGTGAAGCCCTACCAGTAAATAATCATTTTCTAAGTCAGTCATTAATTATTATTAACAATTATTTAAATCTATGGAGTTTAGTTTTTTTTAGCTTATTTTGTCATTGCATGATTTAAATATATCAGAAATATGAAGTAATGTGAAATAATCTGCAACAATGTCAATCGTTATGTCAATCCATTAACTTTATTACAAACAACATTAAGTAAGAATACATCTTGCATTTCTAATATTGAAAAGAAACAATTCTAGGTTACCAGCATTTCACTTGAATTTACATCAAGGCAAAAATAACTCTAAAACATAATCTAAAATAAATTCTAAATTTAAATAAATCTAAATGCATTGATCCATTTTGCGAATTTACCTTGTCACAAATATGGCAAACAAATGGCTTGGGTGCCACACCATCATGAACAGCAACATGTAATATGAGTTTTGTTTTGCTCTTAAAAGTCTTGTCACATTTGTCACATATGAATATTTGTTCATTATTGTTCTTCTTGAGATCAGAATCAATAATATTTGTGTTAGAAGTGGAATGGATTATTTTATTGTTTCCGAGCATCTGGTGATCAGTTGCAGCAGGGATGCTTGTGATGTTGAACTCTGCACTTTCAACAGTATTTCCAAGTGAAGATAACTTGTAAAGAACTTGACTTTTTAAAGTATATTCTTTCTGGCATGGATTGTTCATCTTTAATAATGATTCCTCACTGCTTGGCTTTCCACATTTTATTTGATGCTTTTCAAGTGTCTTTCTTTGTGCAAATTGTTTACTACATATGTCACATATAAATTGCTTGTGATTGCTATGCACATTGGCTAGGTGTGCATTTAAATTTCCTTTTTGTGCAAACCGACGATTGCAAATGTGACAAGAAAAGGGCTTTTCATTCGTGTGTTTTCTCATGTGCACTTTCAACATGCTGAGGTCGCTGCATAGCAGACTACATCGATCACAAATATAAGGCATCTTCGCTACTAAATGTAATATAACGTTCAAAACCGAATTTAATTGTTAGCGACGTTGTTATACCAATTACGGAAGGATTTAGTTTCTAAATTTTGTGCACTTAAATAAAGTGCTTTTTTTTTGAGTGACACAATTGTCTCAACTCGAAAAACGCTATGAAATATAATTTCATGCATAGGTTAAAATTTATAAAAGTAAAACTTAAATTATAATCCAAAAACAACAAAAACACGAACTAAAGTCCAAAGCTAATTTCATATGAGCACGGCGTGAAAATGTAAACAAAATGCGCCAGCTCGGTGAGAAAAAAATATACAAACAAGGACAAAATTAAGTTAAATGTCTCTTGTTTTGAGTCGAAATAGCAAAAATTAAATTATTATTTGCCATATACATATATATGTATTAATATTTATTAATAATTATGTATCATCTTCATTGCCATCAACGAGCGTTTGAAGCTCCTTATACCGTATTTCCAAGAAAATAAGCCCTAGTTAGGATCGCTAATTAGTTTACCGCTGACAGACGGCAAAACAACAAAGACACACATTGCTGAGCTTTCCGAGAAGCTCAAAAAAAAGATTTCATTGACAGATGTTGCTTACAGATTTCAGGCTGAGGGTGTTTTCCTAGGAACTTCGTACAAGGATTAAGTGCGTATCGTTGAAAATTATTTGTACATTTTATCAATTGAGATATCTTGTAATTACTTGCAAACTGTACTCTACGATTATTATTGTTACCATGGTAATAATAGTAATCATAATAATAACTATTGGTTATAAAACATGGTACTTAGTTCTTAGATCTTTTGCACCACCTCAAAGCTAATTTCTAATTAAACAACGTAACTAATTTGATTTTTATCTGATATTTTCCAAATTTCTGTGGAAACGAAGAAAAATGACTCGATTGGCACATTACGCCAACCAGTCAACAAGTCATCCCTGGTCAACAGAGGCAACTCATATGCCTCTCTTGCTGTCTGGAACGCACTAGCTCCCCTCGTAAGAGCTCAACCATCCCTGGAGCCCTTCAAAAGTCACCTGAAGACTCACCTTTTCAGGACACCAACATGAAGCCAAGACAACGAAGACGCAAGGCGCCTATGACGCCATGCACATGGCGCCTTACAAATTAACAATTATTATTGTTGTTATTACTATTTTTTAAATTTTATTTTATTTATTTGCCCGACCAAGCATTCAAAATCAATCTGTAGAAATAAATGAACCTCAACACAAAATTTGTGGAGTCCCCATACATGGCTCGGGACCTCCGCGGGACTATGAAGATTTAACTTAACTAAATAACTTAAACTGTGCATGCACAATTCGTCATAAATCAAAATAGAAAGTAATTCAAAGAACAAAAAAAAATATTTCAATTAATTTCATTCAACTGCTCTTCTTCTGTATGGTGTGGAAGGCCCCAGGTTATCCCCTGATCCTTATGACCCACCTCTTACTTCCTCCCTGCTGGTTGACTACTCTTAATTTGTCTGCGAGCAATTTCTTGCAGTCTTCCCTTGTCTTCCTTGAGAAAGCATCACATTTGAAACTAACAACTTCTTTAAATTTTGAAAAGCATTTTTCTTTATTCAATGTCCAATTCCATCTTTCGTTCTTCCTTATCAAACAACACAATGGTTCTGCAATGGTTGCCAATCCCGGAAGAAACTTGCAGTAAAACTGAACCGATCCTAGAAAAGATTTAACAATGAAACATTTTCTGGTCTGGGCATTGCAGCAGCAGCATCAATCTTTGCTCCTGGACTAATTCCTAAATGCAAAATTGTATGACCCAAATATTCTTTTTATTGAAAATTATAGAAGAAAACGGAAACAACAGTAAATAGTTTAATAAACAACTGAATTTAACAGTCAACTCTAAGCAATTAAGGAACTTGTCTACAGTCTTTATACAACAAAGTTCTATCGACAACTTCACCACGACAAGCTA
>MPNW01000698.1:8514-52632 GCA_011800805.1 Hirudo medicinalis | reverse complement strand
GTAGGTCGAGCGTGTGGCCTTTGGAATGAGTCGGGGAGGTGATGTGTTGGAGGAGTCCATGGGAGTCAATCAGCCCTTCCAAATGCTCATCAATGCGGGTGCCAGAACCAGGAGCGTTGAAGTCTCCACAGATGATGAAAGGGAGGTTGTAGGAGGAGATGAGATCGATGAGGTCTTCGAACTCTTTGATGAAAGATGCTTTGGAGGAGGGCGATATATAGATGAGATGATGAAGGAAGTTCTGTGGTTATTGAATTTGAGGTGGAGGCCTTCAAATTCAGCATGAGCAGGAGGTCCAATGTTGGTGGACTTCAGTTCATGACGGTGGATGACGGCGATGCTGCCGCCCCGCTTATCATTTGAAGAACCACAGTGTTGGTGGATGGTGGTGAAGCTGTCTGGAGCGAGACTGTGGACTATGCATCCAGGGGCATCAGATGGTATCATCTGCGCTTAATTTGCTATTTTTAATTTCTTGTGTTAAAGCCACATGAAATCTAAAATGAAGGACTTCGTTATCTGGAAAAAATTATGAATTCCAGAAATTTCTGCTCAGGCTTTATCCACAACTACATAGATGAATTGAAAGTGTTTGGTGACATCCATTCTTTAGCTCGCCACAACAGCATTTGAAGATTAACTTGGTCCTCCCGACTGGGCAACAGGTCGACCCATCACACGTTGGCCAATATATACAAACCATGGATAAATTGTTAATCTAAAATTATTTTAAATGGATATTTAAATATTTAAATAACATGAAGCAATTAAAAACACAAATTGTTCATGAAGAACCTCACATGATCCGTCCATCATGATCGCTTCAGGGAATCTATGCAACAATTCTAGCTGATCTACAGTAGACCTTGCAGTATACACTTTGCCTTATTTATTTGCATCAATATGGTATTTAATGCCTGGCCCATCTAAAATTTGTTTTACTTCATCTAATGATGATCCTTTAGATTTTATTTTTTGCTTTAGGTTATAAATGTCATGAGGCCTTGTCTGTAATCCACTTTTATTTAGGTTATCAGCAATCAACATTGGATTAACTCCATGTTTAGGCAAAAGTCTGCTTTTCAAGCACTCCTTTCAGCTGCCTTTCCCTACAGTACATAGGGTATTCATCTGGATCATAAGAGTGTTGTGGTTGTGTTCGAAATTCCACTTTGATACACTTTGTTTTTCTTATATTTTCGTACACTACATCGATGGCCATATTATAACCACTTGGTAGAATTGCCTGAATTTTTTCTTCCATAAACTTGCCTTTTGTTGTTCAAAATGCTTATACGTCCATCTAGTATAAAAAGCATACACTGACAGCTTTAAAAACAAAATGTAGGCATTTATATTATTTAAAGCTGAAAATCTATTAGCAATTAGTTAAACTCCCATTTCATTTTTGAATTATCATGGAATTATCATTTACTAAGGAATGTCGTTACCTATATTGAGGTTCGATTACTCCGGTGTCCAAAGCGATTAATATAGACATAAATTCAACTCCAAAGTGCAATTACTCTTATTTTTAAAATTTAAAAAATAACAGATTTAAATTTTTGACAATTGTATAAATGGTTATTATTTATTAATAATTGATAACATAAGTTAAATTTCAATTTCGTTGTAAAAGTCTATATTTTTAAAGTAAACTGAATGTTGAAAATTTAAACGGCAATATATGTTTAAAATATTGTTTAACTATTTTGAATAAATTGTTCTAATGATTTGTCAATGTTTACATTTTGTTGAAAAAGTGGTACATGTTCTTGCGAAGTTCTGCTTTATAGAGTACATAACATTGAAAGTGATGTTGTTCTTCAGCAAAAAGTTGGCAAGATTTTTAAAGCGATGGCCGGGTGAAAAATATCTTGGAATTTATAGATTCATGCCCATATTCTTTGCTCTTGGTGCTCTCATGGAGTTTACTATGATTAATTTTCAAGTTGGACAAGTGAACTTTTGTACGTTTACTATATTATTTAAATGACACTTTTACGTAAACAATTAAATGCTATAATTAATCTAAACATTTATATTGGCTTATTGGAGCAAGATTTATAAGGTTGGGGGTATTATTGCACATCCACAGGGGCTTCTAGGTAGACTTATTTCTGAAGGCTGTTGTCAGAAAGAATGCATGTTATGATTACGTTTTAATGAATGCTTTCCATAAATTTTGAAACTGGGATTTTATAAAGATGGGAAATGGAAACCAGCTAAAAATATTAACTTACAAGTTAATAAACTGAAGGAATTACTAGATTGGTTACTAAAAGAATTTTTAAACATGGTGAAATACACAAGAATTGAGGGAATTACCTAGAGATCTCTGATGATTAACTGGATGTTAATATTAGACAAATACTAGGGCTTTTCTGTCATGTTTAAACAATTTCTTTTTACATGTTTCTGAGTTATGCAATTGAATTTTGTGCAGATAACACCTACAAACAGAAAGAACTTTCAAAAGCCCGACAATCGCAAGACTCCATTTCTTAACTATAATGATACATTAACCGGTATCACAATTTTAAGTGATTAAAATAAATGAAAATTTGTTTTTCTCAATTGTTTTTGTATTTTTATAAAATTGGTTACAATATCAGAAACTATTTCATACTACATTTTAAGCAAATCTTCTGAAGGTTTATTTGGGAAAATTATAAAATATGCAAAATAATTGTGGAGTAGAGAAAAAGAAGTTACCCCTGAGTAACTGATGCTCCACATAAATACTCAAAATAACAATGCGTGACCAATTGCACGAGTCTTACTCAGATGACCAGAGATGGTCTTGGTTTGCCACATGTGGTTTTTCAGTTCATTATGACTGCTAAGACGAATGAAATGCATGGGCATTATTGGTAATAACGTTGTTGTGTTGCATCTTTTCAGGAATTGTTTACAACCAAAAAGCACAACCATCCCTTCCAGATGAAATTTTTGAATAAACGATTTTTTCAGGCTTTTCATGATTTAAAATTTCTAAATGGATAAAATTTAAGCAATGCAATTCAGGAGGTCAGCTAGTTGATGCTTGAAAATAGATTGAGACAACTTTTTGAGATATTTCAAAACTTCAAAAATCTTGTTTCTTCTGCTTTGATCAAGCCATTGTGACGATATTTGTCAAAAATAAAATTGAAGAATCCATGGAACGTTGTTAAACTCAGGTAAAGTTGACGTTGCTTCTATATTGAAAGACTTCCTTGTGTGCTCTTTGTGTTCTTTTGGTGCCCAGAAAAGAATTCCAGCAGAACATTGCATGAACAATGAATGGAAAGTGAATGAAAAATCTTCTACTCCTTTGTTTTAGAAGATAACGAAGGCATTCTCGCCACAAACATTCTCGTTAGTCGTCCTTGGTGAAAAATGAGAGCAGACGGCCAATAGCACTTCAGAATTTTTAGTGCAATTTCTGCTATCAGCATTTTTAATAATAATACTAATAACGATATCGTAAAACAGTTGCAACAAAACGACGATGTTTGATGTCGAAGATGAGAATGAATGTTTAAAAACTCTAAACTAAAAGAATATTCAACGAGGCAGTCTTGTTTGCACCACGTATTACATCATCATCTTTTTCAATTAATAATAAGGACATAATAGTAATAATAATCACCATCATCATCATCATGACCAGCATCACCTGCCACGTGCAAGACCATCACTGGAGTTGTTACTGCTGCTGGAGTTCATACTCATCATCATTGGCTCCGTTATCAACTCTCACTTTCAAAGGCATTCTCTCTCCTCTTTCGTTCTCCAGCATTCGCAGGCACCTCCGCTTAGACAGGCTTTTCCGCTACTCTTCGTTACTTCCATGAGGTCTCGTTATTTGGAGGAGATTATTGGACATTTCTTTGAAATTCAGTGCAAAACATTTTAAGATCTTGTGTCGACTCGGATGCTACCTGCTCAATTTCTAATTCCTAAGCAGACACCGGCCAAGCACTTTATCGTCCTGCCGGAAACTTACCTGTCTTAGGTCCCATCAAAGAGTTAATCGGGCAACAACCTGGTGCTCATTCAAATTCTCAACACGGATCCCAAAACAAGAGCTACAAGAAACGCCCTGACGAAAAAGAAATCAGGTGAAATTTTTCTGACGACGACTATGATGGCTATGATAAAGGTTACGATGATGATAAAGGTTACGATGATGATAAAGGTTACGATGATGATATTGATCGCGATGACGACGAACATCGAGAATGTCATAACAAATTGCCTGAAATGTCAGGCAAATATTTCGTGAACGAAAAGAGTCAATGAAATCTTTGACCAAATTTTTGTGAATAATATTAATTTAATTACATAGTTATTTGTGTAAGTATTACTTATTATTATTTATTATTTTACGAATCTTAAGAGGTACATGTATTTATAAAAATAATCATTGATATCATTGAAAATTGTTTAATTTGTGTAGAGAAATAATTATCTAATAATTACTGCTCTTTTAAATTTATAAACCTAAATTCATAAATCGCGTACATGACTACTGAGACCATAAGCACCACAGCCGCCACCACCATTGCCACCGTTGTCATCATTATCGTCGATTTTCGTCGTCGTCGTCGTCATCATTATCATCAGCCGCAGCATCATCATCGCTGCCTTAACGATACTCCTCAGATCCGCCAGGTGATTTGAACGTGACATCCCTTAAAACCAGTTCAGAACCACTTCTGCTTTACTTCTCCAAACAAACGGACGACAAAGAAGCAACAACTGCAGGCGCCCAAGCCGATAACAGACGCGGCAACAACAACAGCAAAAGTAGCAAGGGTAGTGGAAGGATGGAAGAAGAGGAAGAAGGAGATGGAATCATGAAGAGAAAGTGAGGACTCCCAGGGATAGTTTTTGATTCGTCATTTGAGCTCCTTGACGATCAACAATATCAACACCGAATATTGAATTCATGTGGTAGCAGTTTTAACGAAACCAGCTGAGTTTATCTTGAAATTGATGTAACAATTATAATTATTATATGTTAACTGCATACTATATCATAAATATTACTATAATATTAATGTACTTATATAAAATATATAATATTTATGTAATATATATTATCTTTCATACATCCATTTTTGGGGGCAAAGTGAGGGAAATATCAAAATGTACATATCTACCGAATATCATAAATATACTATTTAAGAATAAATTAATTTTTTATTTTATAATAATTTACTGATGTATTTTCTGACTGACTTCATTCACTTCCATCTTCCAGGTCGGACGTCGGCAGCAGCGACAGCGATGAAAGCGGTTCTTTCGAAAGCCTCAGTTCTCCGCGTCATTTTGAAGACGCAAGTGACAGAGCACTTGAAGGAGGATTTTCCAATGGAAGCACTTTACGAGAAAAAGTCGTTGATTTGGTCGAGAAATGTGAACGACTCGAGCGACAGAAGCAGGCAGCCGTCGACCTCCTGGCCGACAAGAAGCGACAAATGGAGGAAATGAAGGAGAGGTATGATGGCAAGTTGAAGTCAGCTGAAGCTAACATCCAGAAACTGACAGCTGAAAACGAGAGACTCTTCGATCGAATGAATCTTTCGCCAGAGGAGAGAGGAGCCTTGGTCAGTGGAGAGAAGGAAATTCTTGAAATGAAAAACAGGTGAGCAATTATTTGATCATTTGCTTAAGTTGAGTTACTCAAGCAATCTAAAGTTCTTTGGTCTTCTGCATATGGTAGTGACAGTCATATCATAGTGGTTTCAATGCGTTGAAATCTACCACTTTATTATCTTATCTTGTCAACCAGAGATTTTTGTCATTACAAAACTAGCTGACCTCATTATTGTGATTATAAAAGGCGATGATCTTTTTCAAGTGACCCAGGACATTGCTGATTATTATATAATTTTAATTGTTATTAGACCTTAATTGATAATTTCTGATACAGTTTTACGTTTGATAGAATGACAGAGATGGATAAGAGATACGCTGATGCCATGGAAGAGAATTTAGAACTTCGTCATGATTTGAGGGAAGCCAGGTTGGAAATGGAAGAACTTCACGATCAATTCAGAGAAGACGAGGCTTTGGAATTCAGAGAACTTCAGAAAGAGTTGGAATCAACTGCCAAAAACTGCAGAATTCTTCAATTTAAATTGAGGAAGATCGAGAAGAGGTAACAATATGAAAACGACGTCATGAACAAACATTAGTTGTTTATTGAGACAATGACATCACAAATTAACATTTAAATCGTTCAAAGGTGCGAACAGTTGGAATTGGACAAACGATTGGACGAAGAAAGACATCGATATCAAACATGTGATGCCAAAATGGAGGAATTGGGCCCAGAAGGAGGTGAAGGTCAAGCTGGGCTGCTAAAGAGACGCATCTTCGAAATCGAAGAAGAACTCAGTATGGCCAAAGAGGTGTCCGTGAAGTTGCATGAACAAATGGAAATGACAGCGGAGAGGGCGGTAAGTTACGAACACGAATTGGAAAGAGTCTCAGGTCTGCTTGTCGAAGCGGAGGCAGAAAAGTTGGCTCTCAGGGCAGAGATGGAGAAAATCAGAGAGGAACAAGTAGGATTTCATTGTTTTCAATTCTTTTTGCAATCGGATTATTATTATTCTTATTTAATATTTCTAATAGTGTTATTAGCAATAGCAATAATAATACTAGTATTATTATATTATTATGCACATTTGTTGCTCGCATTGCTATATTGGTTCAAACAACAATGACAATGACATCTTGGCATCGTAAAATAAAATTATAAATCTCACGGTAATTCGACATCAACATCGCCATTGCGCAACATTAAACAATTGATTAATGAAATATAATTTGAACAACTGTCTGCTGGGTAGAACCTCGTAATATACGTAAAAATTTACCAAACGATGCTCTCCTCACCAGCAGGCTCTCCTGTTTGGCAGACAATTTCTTCTTTCTTCCAGGAGATTTCTTGATTCCATAGTCTTCAGGAGCATTCAAATAATTAGAAATAACATTTATGAGCCTGTTGAGCTCTTTAGCAATCCTCGATCTTGAACAATTAGCTTTCTTGAAAGTTTCAATCCCCCCCATTCTCATTTTCGGACAATGTTTTACCTCTGCCCATCACTAAACTATTATTAATAAACTAAAAAAGAACATTTCTTAAATGTATCATGTTTATATACCACAGCCACAGAAACCTTCTTTGAAGTTCATTTGCACCTTGTCAAATTAATTTTATAGCTCACATGCAAACCCCTTCCTATCTTTTTTGGACGCCAAAACACATTTTTACGTAATTTACGAGTTTTAATTATTCTATGAAGTCCAAATTTTACAAGGTGTTTTATATGTGGTAAAGTGACATAATGTCCAAATTTGAATACATTCCATTGCTTGATGTACGAGAAATTTGCATAAAACATGCACTTCCTATCTATACGGAGTGTATTCACTGGTGATAATGATAACGATGATGACGTATTTGGAGGAATTGTGGTGGTTGTTATGTTGTTATGAAGCTAATATTGTGATCTTGATTATTAAAATGTCGCATCTTTCAAATCCATTCGAAAGGAAAAAAAGGAAAATATGTAAAAAAAAACCAAACCAATTAAACCTTGTTCTGTTATTATTTGATAAAACTAAATTGTTGACCCAGATTTATTAGAACCATTCATTTCGTATCACCATTCTTTTTTTCTCGCCTTCTCAATTTACCCACCCATTCATTCACTCACTTTTGCAAAAGTGAATCTAGCGCGGTTGCTATCTGTTTTTCGCATGCAACAGCAACACGCCAGCAGTAGCTGCTACGTTTAAGGATAACGAAGCATTCGCACAACGCCACTGGTTTAGAGGATGGTCAATATGGTTGAAGTGGTGATTGCGAGGCTCAAAATGGTTAAAACATGAATTGGTGGTGATGGTGATTACACGATGAAGCAGTGAATAGATTGTAACAATGTTCACAGCAATGCTCAATACTATGAAGTTCAAAATGTGATTATTTAAAGTGGTACCAGTGGCCGCAGCAGACGCATTTAAAACTTGAACAACGACTTAAGTTCAACAAGTAAGGTACAACAAATTACCAACGAAAGGAACAACTGGCAATTATTTCTTGAAACTCCAAATGAGGTCACACTTTAAAATGGTGCCAGGAAGTTCAGGATGGTTTGGAAGGATGGAATGTTCACAAACGAGTGGAATATATTACTTGCTTATTAACAACTTTCAACACTTCACTATCCTTGCCGCAATAACCTTGCTTTTAAACTGATATTTCATTATTCAATTGCTTCAAACACTTTCGTAAAACGTTTATTTGCAAGTTAAAGCTATTAAATCCGGATTTATTTGTAGTTGTTTTAGTGTTAATATTTTGAGTTACCTCAACAATTGTGAGTGGAGAGAGAGTGTTAATTAGAATTAACCACATCTGAACAAGTTAAACAATAATATTTTTATTCTTAATATGGCCAATGATATTCAATTTATAATGCTCGTGCGTTAAAGTTATTTTCGATACCCAACTCGCTTAAGATTTTGTTCAGGTTGAATGAGAACGTTTTTAAATCAAAATTGACTGAAAATAAATTTAGAAAAAAACTTTGTTCTTTTTGAAGGGAGGAAAAGGTTCTGCATCTTTACATCTGCACAAATGGGAAGTGAAAAGGTCAGTTCATGCAATCAGAGCATTTGGTTTAGCTGATAAATTGTTGAGAAATGTAATTATCCTCTTCGTAATGGTTGTGTCGAAGCATTGCGGACATCGGAAACACACGCTTATTCTAAGCGTATGATGAGATAATCGTTGATGATAGCATCTGCTGGAATTTCGAAGATTCAAACATCTTGAAGCCAGAAAAACATTCATTTATTTGTTCGCTTCACATTGTCTCGTTCCATTTTTTTAATTTTGTTGAAAAGGAGAACTTGGTGTCTTAATGTTTCGTTGTTTCAGCAATGTCATTGGTTACACATTTCATATTTTCGCGTCCTTCGTTACGAAATGGGTGACCTAATGAGTTTTTTATCTTTCTACAAAACTTAATCCACATGCGACGGTTCAATTGTTTTACATGAACTTAATGATAAGAAATAGATCCTAAATAGTTGAAGAAACAAATATCATGTCCCCTTCAAAGCTGCTTCTAACTAATTTGAAAGACTGACCCAACACTGAACCATGTTTGTACTGACGTAAATGCTTGTAAAGATGCTAGATTGTAACTTTATACTTGGAGGAGTTAGTTTCAAATATTAAGCTCATAAACAACGTTTGCATTGACTCCTCTCTGCAATCTATCATCATTCAGTTCATTTTTTTGCATGCCTCAGAGTTCAGAGAGCAATTTATCCAAATAATTCTAGTTCTTTAGTAATAATTAGTAATTATTTCATCAACCTCCCAGTGCAAATCATAATGCGAAACATAAGTTTTTAAAATCAAAACGTTTCCCTTTGAAGATGATTTAAAAAAAAAGAAGGCGTTTTACAAGCTGCTTAACAATGCATGATATTTGTTGATGCATTTTAGATCCACAATAACTATAAATATTTGCTGGAATAGTTGAATAATATTGCACGTGAAATGTTCTAGCTACACTTGAACAAAATTTAAAAACATTCGATATCAAACAGCTGCTATTTGTTGAACAACTTACTGACATCAACCGCTGCTTTCAATATGGTTCAACTTACATAAAATTTTCTAACAACAGCACATTCACTCCCCCACGATTCCTAAGACCCCGTCACCTTCGGTTGACCTTCAACTGATAATGAGGGACCTAAATGACAGCCTCGAGAGAGAACACGATCTACGAGAACAACTCAAGTTCAGCGAAGAGGAAATTATCGTCATGAGAAAGAAAATGGCGGAGATGGAGGAGGAGTTAGAAAGTGTCAATCATCAGCTGACAAAGTTGGCTTCTGCTAAGCAAGCCACTGCTGCGCCCAGGGCTGGGTCCTCTGCTGAGGCGGCTGAACGAGAGCAGGAGCTTAAGCTGCAGATTGAACTTAGTGAATCAGAGGTATAAAACCTTATTGTGGAACTACATTTTTTAAATTTATAATATTATATTATATTACATTACATTATTTATAAGATTAACAAAAACCTTTTATTCAAATGCAAAACCAGCAAATCATTCCAACTAAAACGAATTTATTCATCAAAATAAATTTTTATTTCCGCGAATTTCTATTCATAATTGAAGCTCTTGTCTTGTAAATTCAGGCGAAGGTTTTGAGAAGAAGATTGGATGAAATTGATTCAAGTTATGAAGTCCTTCTCAATGAAGTCAAACAAATGCGATCAAGAGCCACTTCGTTTGGAATTCTTGAGTCATCCGCAGGTGGTAGGGAGGCTGATCTTATGTTCACCTGGATTGCATTATGTTATTTATTTTTGATTATTAGTTGTCATATATTTCATGGTTTTTCTTTTTATGGATTTTACGTTATTATTAATTCCATATTAATTCTCATGCCTATTGTAATAGTTGAGGATTTTATTTACACAACTCCTCGTTATTATGCTAATTCAAGGGCTCATTCTTATTAACAACGGTTGCAATTATTTGAATGCATTCATTAATTCGATAAAAATGTAAAAAAGACTTGACATAATAAAGTTTCCGAAACAAGAATAATTGGTTTCTGATTCTGTAAATTAGGATTTCATTATTGCTTATATTTATAATTCTATTTTATCATTATTGAATTTTGATCATTAATGGTTTCTCACATGTCTTCCATGCATGACATTAATTACTCAATGTACCAACAGATACCATGAATAGTGGACTCTTCCTAACTCGTTCCATGGCAGGCAGGGACGTCAACCACGAAGAATCAGTCATGAGCCTCGCACGAGATATTGACAAACTCAAAGTCAAACTGATCGAAAGAAATCAATACGCCGAACGATCTGTTAAAAAACCAGCAGGTGCACAATCATCAGGTACTCCCTCAGTGGCTTGTCAGATGGTCAAAAGTAAGTCATTGGAGGACGAACACATTGAACTCGGAAGCATAAGCGTCAGCGGAAGAATCGGAAGGCTCAAGAAAATGGCGAGAGTGAGAGAAGAGGAAGAGGAGACGAGAGTCTACCTCGATGCTCGTATCCAAGCAGAAATCCTCGAGCAGGAAGCCCTTCTACTGAGGTCCAAAGTCAAGACCTTGGAACAGGAGGTGGTGTCTTTGAAGCTTGAAAATGACAGCTTACGAGGAAAAGTCAACACTGGTAAACATTCGTATCTGCTAACAGATGCAATTAATATGAATGTCAATATAATATTTTATCAAAACAATAGTTCCCAATTTAAAATTACACGAATATGATTTAAATAAGAAATTAAAAGTTAAAATTTTTCCAGGATTTTCTACGAATGAACCTGGATCTGGAGACAATTGGTCGTCAATGGAAGCCCTTAAAAGTGAGAACGTTCTGCTCAGGTCCTCAATTCATGATTTGGAGGAGAAAATGAGCAAATTTAACAAAGAGTTTTTGAGGATGAAGTTCAGGACAGTTGATTTCTCAAAGGATCAAACTGGAGACTGGAATGAAATCAGACAACAGGTTATTAATTGATCAACACGTCAACATGTCAACATGTCCTATTTATGGACTATTGAACTTTTTCCATATTACGAATTTTTATTATTTCATTTGCTTTAAAAACGTTTAGAAATTCAGTATAATAATGTATACAATAATTTGTGATTAATTACAGCAATAAATTTCTGAAATAATTTTATTCCAGGTTTTAATTTTTGAAGAGGAAAACAAAAAGTCCCAGAGAAAGATTGTAGATTTGGAAGCAGATTGTTCGAAGTTGAGAACGAAACTTGAGAAATGGGAGCCATCGTCTGATATTTCTTCGAGGAAGGAAGAATTGGACAGGAACAGTAAGGACTTCATGAAGGAAAGAATCATTGAACTGGAAGGAGAACTAAGTGAGAGTTCAGTTAATTTAGTCGTTAAACATTTTTTATTTGACTTCAGACTTTCGGTTGTTAACGCCATCTAACGTTTTAATCTAACTTGATTAGGGAATATAAATAAAAAATATCACAAATTATTTAACCAGTTTATAACTACGACATCAAACAACAAAATAATCGGTTTGATTCTAACATTATCTGAATGTTTGGTCTGCGGTCTGTAATTCATGATATGCTTTCAGAAAGTAATAGAAAGATAGTCTTACAAAGAGAAGAAGAGATTGAACAACTGGAGAATGAGATTTCAGAGGGAAGAGAAGACATGGGAAGGTTGATGGATGCTTTCAAGAGGAGGGAAGACCTTTTGTCTGAGGAGTTGGAGGACTTGAAGAAGAAGAATTGCGTTGTTTCTGATCTCCTCAAATTGGTTACTGAGAGAGCTGAATCCACGCAAAAGGAGTTAGAAGAGTGAGTTTCTGGGTGTTTATCATTTAATTCCATTAGTGTTACTACATAATTTATAGCTATATTTGTAATGACTTTTTTGCTTAAAACTTTTCTATATGTAATTAGAAACTTTTACGAGCATTAGTAACGTTAAAAATGTTTACAACGGAATGTTGTTCAAACAGGTTACGAGAAAAGAAGGACTCCGACACTCCAAGCACAGCAGAAAACATCCACAAAAAAGAACAATCAGATCTTGATGCACTCAGGGTAATTATGTTGTTATGTGCTCTTGTTGGTTTCTCTTGTACATCGTTAATTGACTTTTTTAAAGAAAAGAAACCAATAAAACCTGAAAATATTACACCACAAGATAATACGAATAATATATTTAATGTACTTTTAATAAGATTAATATATTTAATACACTTTAGTGAGTAGTAAGAATTTTAGTAAGAATATTATTTTTTAATATAAATCTTTAATCTCAACAACGGATGTTCGAAATAAGTTGTTTTGTTGTACAGTTTACGTATTTGCTCCTCAAATTTTATCTCAAAAAGCTTAAGACTCAACTTAAAGCTTGAGTTGATTTGTTGATTGACTCGATAACGATTATACGCTCGATAAAATGCTGACGTCAGCGGTCGATAACAATCTTTCGAATTGAAAAACATGGAACCATGTTGCAGCACCTGCTTCTTTTGGCGCCAACATTATTGCAAGCTCTTTGCTTTGCACAAATGTTTGTAGAAAAATTAAGTTAAATAATGAACAACTTATACATTTCGTTCTATTATTATTTATTATTTATCTGTTATTATTCGCTGTTTATTTGTTATTAAATAACATATTCGAACAATATTTATCAATATTACATCAGCTCGAGAGTTTAAGTTCTCGTAAAAACTTTGTTAAATAAAATAAAATAAATAAAATATTATTTCAATTAATCTTATTTCACCGATTGACATCCTCAGAAACAAATCCAAATCCTGCAAAAAATGTTATGCGAAGAGAAGCGAAAATCAGAAGCAGCCGAAGTTCGAATGAAGTTGGTTGATGAACCTTCAATGAACGACGAGAAGAAACTCAAACAACACGAGAAGGACATCACACAACAAGAGGCAAGTGATTGTTGCTCTTCTTCGTCATGTTGACCAGCATGGATGTCTTGAGGATGATGAGTTACTAATTAACAATAATTAATCTCTTAGAGATGAGTTGTGACTTCGGGAATATAATTTACTAACCGACTCGTATGTTACACTGCAATGATAATATGGTAATGTGACGATGTGGTAATGTGATAATATGGTGATGTGATGGAATTGTAATGCGATGATATGATGATGACGATTTCACAACAATTAGCTGCTTATGCACTCCACAGCTATCACTCTGCCAGAAACAGTTGAAAGCATCGAACGATCAAATCAGCACGTTGAAGGAAAGATTGAACACTTTGAAGGAAACTCACGAGAATCTCAAGGATGACCTCCTCAAGGTCACCAAAGAGGTCCTAAATATAGATATACGAACATTGAGTGGTTAAACTTCATTGAACAATTTTATTATACGACAGTTCTGTAATCGATTCAATGAACCAATGTCAATAAAATTCTATCAGAGATGATTAGGATGACATGTCACCATAACATTGCAAATATTGCATCAATTCTAGGATGATGTTGATGATGATGGGGAATGAATTTATGATAATGAACCACAGCTCGAAAAAACAAGAGAACAAAAAGAAACAGAGGTGAAAGGTGAATCAAAGAGCGACTCGTCACCGACCACCACTCCGACCATAACCACGACTTCAACCACCGCGACAACTTCACCAACTTTAGCCACTGCAAGTGCTTCAGTGCCAGTTGCACCACCAAGAACGAAGGAACCTGCTTCGTGGAGGTGGGAGAAGCAGGAAATGGAAAGACAACTGAAGGAACTCAGGAAGAAATTGGATGACAGTTACATGGAGATGAAGAAGTACCAGGTCAGGTGGAAGGCTGCAGGCGAAGATATTGAAAGGGTAAGTTGATCATGAGTTGATCATACCCAGTGCAGGATCTGATTGTTATCATTGTCGAACAAGTACAGTTAAATAAATTGACTTTAGTTCAATCTACAAAAATATCATCGTACAGAATAAAAGTCATTTGACTAATATTAAATCTCATCAATTTAATAATTATTCTACTTCAGGAGTCTCAGATAAAAGTAGAATTGGGGAGGAAGATTGAGAAATTAAACGATGAAAATAAAAACCTCAAGCTGAAAGTTGAAGAGGTTCATTTGCTGTCCCTTTACGAGGACTTCTGGTCATCAACTTTTAACCAATTTTATTGTTTATAATTCCTAACAAATATGTCCCCTCAGTAAAAGCTGCAAGCATTTATTTATATTTTGACAAAATCACATCTTAAGGGTTTTTCATTTGCGGATTTATGTCTTTCAAACATTCCGAATTAATTATTAATTACATAAATTACTTGGAATACAAAGTTCACAATTTAATTCTCCAGCATTGTGAATCTACGAAGAAACAAGAAAAGCATTGGGAAAGAGAGTTGAACATGGCGGTCAAGGAACGTGAAGATGCTGAGAAGGAAGTGAAACAACTGAGTGAGATGATCTCTTCAAAAGATGACATCATCCAACAAAAGAACAAACTCATTGCTGAGAAGGTTCGTGGCCTGTTACAGCTTTATCAACAGCATGCGCTGCCACTCTTCACATGAACTTATTCGAGATTTCTCATGGTTTAAAACATTCCTCCATCATCACTACCCTCCACTCGATTCCATCGTCATCACAATCGTCACCATCTCGTCATTATCATTGACTATCACTCCAGGAACGATCAGGCAGAGAGAGAGACAAAGCCTTGCGAGAGAGTACTGAAGCTACGATTGTTGCGGAAGTGTCCTTGAGAAACACTCAAAGTGAACTCGTCTCCACCAAGGATCAACTGACGTCACTGGAGATGGAGACGTCCAACTTGAAAGAACAACTTCTCGAGAAGGAACAACAACTGAAACAACTCGACGAACAGCTGAGAAGAAGAGACGACAGACTCAAAGAGAAGGATGATTTCCTCCAACAAATCAACCGCAAGTTGACTGAAAAGGGAAATCAAGTAGGATGGATTGCTTCTTTTAATAGCTGGAATTAATAATTAATCTCGCGATATAAACTATGAATTAAATACTTATAATTCATAATGAATTACTACTCAGGTAAGTGACATGGACAAAACGATACGACAAATCATCAGGAAGCTCCAGGCAAGAGACTGCGACCTCGGCATGACGAACGCTGAATTAAGAAGAATTCAGAACGAACTTCGTACCGCGCAGGAAAAATATCAGGAAGCAAAAGCAGCTTTGGATGTCTGGGAAACGAAAGCGAAACTTGAAGGAGTCAAGTTGGGAAAAACTGTCGCTGCTTCGTCAACGATAAAAGCTGATGCAGAATGTAAGGAATTGGAAGATAAATTTAAGCAATTGGCTGCTGAGAAAAGGAAGATCGAAATAAATTTAGCGGAATTAAAGGAGATTTTTAAGACATTCAAAGACGAAGCTGAAAAAAAGATATCGGAAATGGAAGAGAAAGTGAAACTGGCCGAGGAAAAAGCCCATGCCTCAGACCTGCTCCTCACGGCGGCCAATCAAAAATTACAATCGACGAATAGCAATGACAACACCAACTTCACTCCGAGTGATGCTTACAAACAGATGATGAAAGAAAAGGAAAGTTTAATTTCAGAGAAATTCAAACTTAATGAAGAGCTCAACAGGAGCAAAAGGCAACTGGAGAGTCTGAGGCATGAGTTGATCCAACTCAGTTCACAACAGGTTCCTTCTGCTGCTTCTAATTCAGAAGCTGTTGTTGGAATGACTGGATCTCCAACTTCCATAAAAGTATGTTTCTCTTGTCTGCAAAACCATTAATAAATTTCAATTGAAAATTATTATACAATCTTCCAGAAGCAACAAAGACCCGAATCTCTTTCGCTTTCGCTACCTCAAACTTCGATGACGGCTCCTGAGGATTCATCATCATCATCATCATCGGTCGCCAAGAATAACTTTTCCCCAGATGCCGCAGAAGTCATAGCTTGCCTACGAGCAAAGCTGAATCAATTGGAGTTACATTGGCGCGCCGAGAAAGCCACGCTAGAAGAATACTATGACACCCAGGCCCAGCAAATGAGAGAAATAAGCAAACAGCTACAGGCCAGCAACCAGCTGCTCAGGAAGGAATGTGATTCCCAGCTGCTTGTTTTGCAGAACTCACGCAGAGCTTTGTCTGATTTGAGGCATCGTTTCGATTTGGCGACCATTGCATGGAACGAAGAAAAAGACGCCTTGAAGTGCAAAGCTGACCGGGTAGAAAAATAACTTCTATTTATTTTACAATAACAACATGGAAATGCCATCAAAGTTCCTCGTCCAGTTAAATGAGGACCATCACTTTCAATTCAGCTTTTTATTCACTTATTTATTTTACTCAACTTCTTTGCTTCACTGAGATGATTTGGACTTTACAGTTTAGCTGCTAAGCTCTTTATTTAGCCTTTTAAGCAGAGTTAAGGCCAGGTAGCCATATCTTTTTTTTTTAGTTTTGAGGAATGCTATTGACTCAAATGTTTAAAGTAGCCGCCAACAGTGAAAGCTTTATTTGCTTTTATTCAGCCAATCTTTTGAGTGCCTTGTGTACCCGAACAGGATGCGAAGTCACTTTTTAATCGATCTACTATTTACATACCCGAGGGCGCTCCCTGGCGGTGCAGGTTGGGTTGCGATCACGACACATTGCTATTGTTGCTATCACCGCCGCAGGAATGCAATACATTCGGCCAACCTGCATTCCCTTTTGAACGCATTACCTATCTATTTTGGATGTGATTTGCAACTGATTTGCAGTAACTGTCCAAGACCCAGCGAACGGACACAATAGTAAATGAAATAAGCAATTAAAGCATAATAAGTAGGATAAAAGTAAAGGTTATTGAAACAAAATTAAGGTTAATAAAAACAGCAGGCGATATGTTTATGATATGTTTATGATTTATAGGACAATTTCTAAAATTTGACATTATTGCAAGAGTGACATTTAATGTTGAAATTCCAATTTTCAAAGGTCGAAGAAATGAAGGAGAAGATGAAGACTTTGGGCAAAACAATTGCAGACATTTCATCGAAACTCTCCACTGCTGAAGCCAAAAAATCAGAATTCGAAAACAAACTTTCCATCGATGCTGCCATGTGGAAGGTGGAGAAGGAGGGCTTGGAGGAAAAAATTAAAGCGGTTAGCAATAAAATGAACTGATTTGAATTACAAAGATATATTTAAATATAAAAATCATTAATAGTAATGTCAATTCCTAACAATTAGTTATAATAACATTATCTACATTTAAAACAAACACATGAAATTGTTAAAGAATTGTAACGAATGTCAATGACATTTCAGCTCCAATCCTCCTTAGCAGCACAAAACACGAGTTCTGAATCAACTTCTTCTGCAGGCACAACACCCATTACCAAGTCCACACCTTTCACCAGAGTGTCCGAGTTCAAGGCCAGGTGACTGCAAGATTTAACAAAATTTTATTTCACATTTATTTTCGACTAATTTTAGAGTCTTTTAACAGAGTAATATTTAATAATCTATTGGTAATTAATGATATTAACCACATTGGTAACTATTTGTAGCAAGTAATAAACCACTCGTTCAGGTTCGAAAAGTTTGGCAGGATGGGTAAGAAGTTTGAGGACCCTGATAAGAACGTCAAAAGAAGTTCTGACGGAGCGACAGGCAGCACTGGGAACAGTTTGAGGCTGCTCGAGGATCTTGTGAAAAGTCTTCAAGGACAGATTACTCAGCTGGAGAGCAGGAGGTATTGTAATTATAATAAATAGATAAATATTTATATATATTCACGAATTATTTTTAATTAAATATTACGAGTTAAAATATTAATTGGATTATGCACGAATTATGTATATGTTATATTATGTTATGTTACGTTACATTATATTACACTGTGTTATATATATTATGGCATTAGGGCATTTGTGCATGAATGCCTGATTTATTTGAAGGACGAGCGATGAGAACACGTGGACGAATAAGTGGGATTGTCTGAACAAAAACTACGAAGATGACCTTCAGGAGTTGAGGAGAAAGTTGACTTCTGTGAGTAACTTGTAGTTTAACCTCATTAATAATAATATTATTAATATTCAAAACGATGTCACTCAGCTTCAATTGGATATGATAATATTATGCGTGACGTTCCAGCCATTATGTGGAAGGAAATTTGGAGCATGTACCCGCTCCGACCAACCTTTGTTATACGAGCCATCTACGACCAACTCACTTCCCTTGGCATCTTGCAACTTTTGTGGTTTGATAGGTTCAAACTCTCCGGCAAATGCTTTCCAGTTGCAATGCAATTGCACATGGAAGATATGCATGGCGACATAACCAGGAGGTGGTCAAGGGTGCAATAAAGACTTCTTTGTTCTTGCTCTTTGGAGCGAATGTTCGAGAGTCTGTGACGCAGAGAAGAATGTACTTCCCGCATGAGGGCTGTTCCCATCACAGCAAGAACAAATACACAGTTCGAGAAGGCTAATGACTGATGTGTCGCAGAAGGATTAAGGCACTATCATCAGGTGCTTAAAGATAGCGGTAATAGGACGGATGCAGGTGCCATGTCCTCAAAGTCAGACGTCGGCTGATCAACGGGTGCGGCCCCCGAGAGTGTCAGGAGATTTCAACGGCCTAAACGCTCGAGGAAGGGATCACTCCTCTCAAGATTACGTTGGGACTCAACAAGAGCTTTCACTCTCATCTTATGCGTGACGAGTTGCATTATAACAATTTGTCTGAAGACGTCACACGATATTTCTTCGGTTGAATTTATTTCTATGTTTGCATGATCAAGATTTAAACATATTCTTAAAATTAGCTTCTTTGTGATATTGTTCGATTGATGCTGCTCCTTAAAATGGAGATGTTAATAATCTCAGTGTATCAGGTTGTAATTAATTATTGTTATTATTAACTGTTAATAACCCCACAATAATAATGTAATAGTTTGAAAAGAAGGACAAGGAATATTCGAGGCAGCAGAGAATTCTTTCCGAACTTCAGTTCCGCTTCGTTGATGACGCCTGCCAGTGGCAGAAACAACGATCACAATTGGAGCAACAAGTCGAGTGCACGAGGAAGGAGTTCATTCAGCACAAGGAGTCTGTTGCGAGACTTGTGGCAGAGGTGGTTACTACGTGCAATTCAGCAATAATTCGCAAATTATTTTTCAATAATAAAATCACAATCCGCTATCGAAACGCTTGGAAGCTGACCTCCTCCTGAGACCTCCTCCACATACTGAGTTTCCATATCGATCCGTTGATGTCACAGATCGTGTAAATATAAGCTTGGAAACAAGATGATGAGGAGAGGAAAATGCAGATAATTAAAATCACTTTGAAACAATGAAATCAATTTGTTTTATATTTATATATCCAGGTAAAGAAATTAAAAGTACTGACCTCCAACTATGGCCATACGACCTCTGGCAGCCAATCAGGCGTCGACGTTAAAACGAGATCACGAAGTTTAACACCGAGCGCCGAAAAGCTGAGAATTTTAGCTCTCAGCAGCAAGGAGAAGATTTCAACTGAAGCAGTGGTCCAATCCAGAGTCCCCTGTGATGATGTGAGTGATGACTTCATTTTGATAATATAGTATTACAAATTCAATGACTATTACAAAACTTTTGTGTATTAACTTGAAAATAAATGTATTCGGCCTGTCATGTTCATTTCAGCTTGTCATTCAAGAAATCTTGCAGGTTGGTTAAAATGCATTGTATTTCTTTATGAAATGCAAGCAGTTTAAAATGTCGTTGAATCTTAAAAGTTGCTTAAAGTCAATCATTGATGTCATCCTGATAACTCAGTTAACTTGACCAATATCCAGCAATATATCGTATTTCAAACGTTCAAATGGAAGCAAGAACTTGTTACTATTAACTAAATAATGCATAATTGCTTTAGGTTTCTTAAATCTACAATAACATCCAAATTATCGGATAGCAAATGTGCAATTATTTGAACATCCAATTAATGTTCAATATTGAATGGATCGAGGTGAGATGGTACGTGGCATATTGTTTTGATAGGCAGTTGCAGAAGCTTCACGATTGGCCGAAGACATCAACCGCCCAGGTGTAATATCGCCCCATTTGGGAGCATTTAACAACAACACAACAACGTTCGGTGGTCGTAAGAATTTGGGGTTATCAGGATCTTTTAAAAGGTATTTATTGTCATTTCGTCATCATGACATTGTATTAACATATCGAATCGATAAATCCTATGTAATATACGAATATATAACCATCTATTATAATATAATATAAAACAGAAAGATCGTGTGTATGTGTGTGTCTGTCCCAAGAACTCCTCCCAAATGCTGAACGGTAGCGACTTGAAATTTGCACACATTCGGGAGCACCATCCTAATCATTCAGTTCTTTGAGGGCAAGTAACTGGCTGAATGCGAAGGACGTAAACAATAACGGCATGAACAAAATTGATTACGTGCCTATGACTGGCGAAGCCGGTTTAAAAAGCTAGTATTATATAACCACCAGGGCATACCACCGATTCATATTCTCCAACAGGTCGAGTTCAACAGCGGAAGTGACTTCATGTGCGAACGTGAAGAAAGCTGATGTCCTCATTTTCAAGAAATCTTCCTCTCAAGATGATGACTCAAATTCAGACTCCACAGATGTTATCATCTCCGTGAGCGAATCAAAGGTCAATTTAATAACTGTAATTTGTTATAATAAGTCATAAGTTGTCTATCAAATTATATCGATATGCTTTAAGCAGCAAATTTGTTCATATGTTATGAAAAATAGGCAGTCATTGGATTTGGAGCTCAGTGTTACTTAAGCAGTGATTTTTGTTCTCTTTTGAACAGAGCAACAGAAACTCCATGTACACCTCAGGGACTCAGAGCGCCTATGCCTCGAGGGATCATTCCCCAGACTCAAAATTTCTTCCCACATTCACTCTACCCAGGAACCAGACCAACAGGAGTTACCGCAATCCTTCCAATACAATCACATCTCATTACCCCAAAGCTCCCCCGAGTATGATCATCACGCCCTCACAAACCCCGCATAGGGAACAGTCTGTGGAGAGAGCAAACAAGGCGGATGTCGACGTTAATGTCGTCTACCGGAAGTTGGAGGCCATCTTGGCCTCTGAAGATTCAGAGAAGAGTTTCAACCGCCGAGTAGCAGTGGTATCGGGTGCCGACGACCACTACCGACGCAGCACCAACGATCGAAATATGTTTGGCGAAAGCGATGGCAGTGACATAAGCTTTGTTCCGCCTGCTGATTCTGTTGTTGGTAGCGGAGGTAATTTGCCTCCGTCGGTAACTCCAGTAAGCGACAGATTTTCATTCGCCACTCGCACTTTGCCGATGTCGATGGCAAAACATCTCACTTCCTCTTGCTCTGTATCGTCCACTGTTTCCACAACCGACAGTATTTTGACATCAGTTGCCATGACGGGCAGGGAAGCCCGCAGTGAAACGAAAGAAGCATTCGGTAGCAAACAGAGGTCCCTCAGTGTATCTCCACGGACAGCGAGACGTCAGTTTTATGAAAACTATGAAAGAGTAACGAAGCCTCAACAAACGCAGCCTCATCAATTTCAGCTTCAGCATCCAAAGAAATACATCTTCTCCGACTACACGGCTGAACACAAGCAACCTGGAGATGTTCTGGGCATTGAATCTGGTTTCAAGCCGATGTACAAATCCGTTGTTACTACAGCATCTGCGTGTGACATCAACTCGACCTCAACATCCACATCAGCCATATCTTCTATCCCTCCGACACCGTCCTCATCGTCTTCTGTAAGCAAAAAGTTCTTGAGGATGTTTTCCACTAGGGACCTTGCGAGCACTGATCAGGATTCCAGTGGAAAAAGTGGTTTTTTACAGTCTGTGAAAGAAAGGCGGAAATTCTTTGGAGGGAAAAAAGCGAGCAGCGTTGACAGTCCCATAGGTGTGTCCATTGCCAGGATAGGAGTTAACATTCTCACTGAACCAGCTGCTCCCTCAAACTACCAACCACCTGACCTTCCAGACTTAAACTTTCCTCCATCGCCTCGCTCCACAGCACCCCTACTAACCCCTACCCCAATGACTGCACCCTCAATTTCTGCGCCAGCAGTTAAAGGTAGATTCATGGTGAATTAATCTAAAATGAAATTTAGTAAATTATTCTCGTTATGAGTCACTAAATGGATACGCAACGTTAAAACTGAGAACACGAGATTTATGCTGTGCGAACTGTCAATTTTTGTGATTAACGGATTTTTAAATGATTTCAGGAGAAAAAAGAAAATAATCTTCCAGTCCTTGCCGCTGCTTGTCATTAACTTACTTTCCGAAGATGCTCTGTTTTCAAATAATTTTCGACGTGTGCCAAGAATTTGTTGATGTCATATTTTTATTCAATCGTTGTGCAAGCCTTGTAAAAACGCCTTGAAAATTCTCCATGTTGAAATTGTGATGCTGAACAAATTGCATTGTTATTAGAGGATGGCATTATTGTTATTTTTTTTTATTACGGATGTCATTTGTGAAGTGTTGTCAAATCAGCAGCAATTTGTTTTACAAATGAGAAATTTCTAATTTCATAGTTTCATAATTTTATGTTGTATAATGTCTTACTCAGGTTTATTTCAGTTGCAGAATCAAATCGTTCATTCGCTATTATCTGCTTCGAAAGCCGTTAAATGTTATGGACAGTTTTTGTTAACCATATTTCAATAGTAAATCAATGTAATTTCAATATTAACAATATTGTTTATACATTGTTAACAATTACTATTTCAATATTAACTTTTTATATTTAATTGTTTAATTCATTTCACCACTTCGATATTAATATTTTAATACACTTTAACATTTCATTATTCAATACTTCAGCATCTTATGATCCAAAACTGATGCATGCGTTGTTTGCGTAATTGGGTGAATTAACGGTTCCACTTAGTGGCAACAATGAATTATGATCGACGGTAACGATTTTATGTTATTAATTATGTTATATTATGAAGTTATTGAGGCCTCACACTTATTGCGATAATAATTAATTACTAATGGTTGTCTGTCCAAATTGTGCAATGAATTATTTTTTGCAAAATCTGTTTAAATTTGATTTGACAAAATAGTTTTCCGAAGTTCTTACTCATGATTACAAATCTTATAAATGAAAAAATAATTAAGACATAGATTCGAGAACAGCCAAAATACGTACGATTTGGTGTCACTAAACGTAAAATGTAATTTCTTAGCCATTATTAGCCTGCTTTAAATGCTTATGAATGCATTAGAAAAACGTCAGTCGTAGTACTATTATTACAAGCATCGTAACATTTGCTTTCTTAAAGAACATAGTTTATTATTTGTGTTCTTCCAAATCATTGACACGCCCCAGCAAAGGAATCAGTTCAGATCCTGTGCTTCATTACATTTGAAGTTGAAGTTGTTTGCGGATGAGTTTAATCGATAGATTTAGTCAGGACATGGTTGTGGATGCGTTGCTTTAAACTACCTAGTCCATTTTAATGCCACTCTAAATGCTTAGAAAAAGCCATTAATCATTAATCACTCCCCTCCTTGCACTGGCTTAAATTACCAGATTTATTTTATTTATTTTTATTTTATTTCAAAAGTGAGCAGAGGACAAGAGATCAGCTATAAGAGGGCGATGTTCGATGTTTCGAAAGAGATAGAACCACTTTCAAAATTTCGCTCCTAGTTTATAAAGCTCCTCAGTATTTGACTAACCCTTTGACAAGTGTCTCTACTATTCCTAGCAGAGCCCCCTTGTGATCATCGGACAATAGGACCTTTGTTATCCCCAGGTCCCGAAGTGTGAGGCATGGAGATCGGTCGTTCCATGTTAGCGGACCCAGGACATGGAATGCTCTTCCTTCCAACATCCGTTTGACACAACCAATAGACCAATTCAAATCCAAACTAAAAACTTACTTATTTCGCGGGTATGTTTTTTACAATTTTTTTTTATTTTGCTTTAATTCATATATTTTGTCTTAACGTTTTATTACTACTTCGGCTGTGATAGCGATCATTTGTTATAGTGCCAATACATCCCATTGATTTAGAAAGTCGGATAAATAAATGTAAATGATTGTGCATTGCAAGGATTGCCAATCAAGTTTCAAGATTCAAGAATAGTGGAACAACGAACATTTTAAATTAGGCGATTTCTGTGTTGAACATTTTCTTAATTCTGTGCACTTGTGTGGGTTCAAACCTAGCAATGCAAATTCATATACGTGACGTCCTATACAGATTGCCCTTTTGTTATTAAGGTTTTTTTTTTATATTTTCAGGTGTCCATGAAAAATTGCATTAAATTATATTTATTAGAAGAAATGCTACATCATGTTTTCCAGATAAAAATGATTCGGGGCAAATCGTTAGTTTTCTTCATATAAAAACAATTAATAAAACATGAAGCTAGCCGAACGGGTTGCGTTCCTGCATGCGGAGGTGATAGCAACAATCGTAATGTTCGCAACCCAGCCTCCACCGCCCTCGGGTAGTACTTAGTACTTAGAAACTCCTACCACGGAGCGCACCGACAGGGAATCATCAGAGGAGTGCCCCCGTCACCGAACGTTTCGGCCCAAACTCCTTACGTTCTCGGGGGTGGGCCACACCCGTCCGATCAGGCGNCGAACGCACTCGGAACTGTGGTGTGAATCCGGTCCGGTACCGTTCGGCGTTTTACCTGAGTGCACAGCTGCACCAGCACGCTGTTTCTCCACCTCCCCTTCGCAATTAGCTTTGCCTGGTGAATCTTTTCCCCTCTCAGACTGAAGCCTTCTGCAACACTCCCACCTGCTCACTGACATGCCATTCTCCAAAGCGTATCCAAAAGTCATGAATCCGATGGAAATCCGGCCGGCCGGGTAGGCGCTCTATATACGTGGTAGAACGATTATAAGTGCCTTTACATTCTGTTCGGATACATGAGGCACTCAATAATTTAGATTAATACAAATACAAATTGAAATTATGAGTCTGGCATTCATTTGAGTTTAGAAAAAAATAAAATAAATTTGATTTTATATTTTGTTTGCATTTTTTACTCCATAGATTATAAAACATCTTTATGCTTAACATTGTTAAAACCTAAATAGAACATGCTTCAAAATCAGAACTAAAAATATAATAAAATTGTAAGAGATACGGGGTTTAAGTAATACGTTATATTTATGTTGTGGGACTTGGCGATATTAAAGTGTAAACATTTAATTGCTTCTTATAAGTCTCGTAGAATGAGTGACAAAAAGGAGAAATCAAAAGAATCGAAACGAGAAAAAGTAGAAGTAAAAGAAAAAAGCGAGATAAAGGCCAAAAGATAAAAGGTGGAGAATCAACGGCAAAAGCAGAAGTGAAGGCAAAATGCAAAGAGAAAACTCAAAAGAGGAAACATGATGAAACTAGCAAAGAGGTTCCAAAACTATTATGAATGCATGAATTTGTATTTACGGAGTGCATTTTGTCAAGTGGCATTTTCACAATGGTTCTTAGCTTAAAATAAGTACTGGTGCTTCATATCACAGAATCATAGAATGTGTATCAGAGGTCGTAATTTTCATGATATGTAATCGTTATAAGTTCTTAGATTTGTGAATTATTTATTTTGAACTTCTACCCATTAGGTTATTCATTCTGCTAATGACTGGGAGCATGCAGATCTTGGAGATGATGACAGGAAAAACAAGTTTCTCAGACTAATGGGTGCAAACAAGGTAGATCATGGTTTGATAAATTTTTGGTTTGAGATAGCACTTTATTTTATTATTTATACATGAGGGATGAACTCCATTTATGTGATTTGCATGCATGACTACTCTATGTTATGCCATGAGCTCTTCAATGAAGAAGTACTCCGACAAATCATTGTTGATGCTGTTTCAACTCAAATCATTCATCAAAATATGACAAGATATGTGACAGTCTTGAACACTACATATAAAAATTATACATATATATATTTTCTATTTAGAAGGACCATAAAGGTAAAATACTTATTGGAGAAAAGAATGTCACCCATGGGAGATCAAGTACGAATTAATTTTGCAAGTCATTACAATTAAGTGATGAAATACTGCAATCATCTATTTAATCATATTGTGATGTTAGAAAGCAAATGCAGTTTGAATATGCATTGCAAGTTTCAGTTACTAAACATGTACATTAATCATAATTTTTTATTTATAACTGAGATGGAAACCTGATTTAAAAATTAACTTGTAATTAATTTTAATAAAAACCAGAGGAAGATACTCAGAAAGTCAGTGAGGACCTAGAAGAGCAGTATAAACAGGGACTAGATATGAAACTTTCCGGTCAGACAAGGCGTCACGTCGGACTGGGCTTCCACGGAGATAATGATGCAGACCAAATCGACACTTCTGAAAAAGATGATAAATCTCCTAATTCTGACAGCGAATCGGACATGCCTAGCGACTCAAAAGCAGGAGGAAAGAAATTTGGACTCTTTGTCAAAGCCAGCAAGTAGCTCAAAGACTGCTAAAAGTGAATTTAATATCTATTTTGTTCAGTTTTACTAATAAAGACTTAAGACAGAGCCCTCCAGCACATAGGCTTGATAATGATAAAGCTTGAAATCAACATATTTCTTAAAATGTTTGGTTTAGTCATTTCAATTGATGCAAAGCATCACAGCACCATAAACCATTTATTGAGATGTCCATTCAAGGAAACCTCAGTAAAACTTATAACCAGCATGCACAACAACATGCAACCAAACTGCAGATCATGAAATGACTCGCTCACCCTAATTGAACCCATTTTGCTAATTCTGTTCAGCATGACTATTTATGAGAAAACAGTTGTTAGCAATCCCACTGCAGCCAAAAAATATCCACCCCTGACAATCGAATTCCCAAGAATTGGCAATAATTGAGATGAACCAGGTTTAATTATTTCCACTTAAAGACAAATAAATTATTGTGGCTACCAATCACAAATCGAATTCTCATGATCGAATGCAAAAACAAAATCATTTGAAACCGAAGTTGTAAGTACCAAGTTTAAATCAGAACTTCAGTTTTATTTTCATAGAAAACTTTGGGGTTGAAATGTGTTCCAAAAGTGAAGTTCCAAAATTTCTCAAACATATCTATTAAAGAAATCCAAACTAAAAGTCAACAATGTCCATGTAGAAATGATGAGACCTGACAATGTCATACAATCTTCCATCAACAGCAATTGGAATTTCACTGAACATGCCATTATTTATTATTAATAATAATAATAATAATAAAGGAAATGCCCATCTTGACAATTCCAAGATGTCAATTCATTTTCTTATAATCAACTACAACCATACATTCTATTCTATTATATGTCATTCGTTGACAGCAAATATAATATTATAACTATTTCTTTGACTATTGGACATGTTAGCAGCCAAACCTTAACATTAACAAGTGTTGATCATAGTTCAGATTTTAATCATCATCATCCTCATAGTAGCCATCTCTGGGTGGTCCACCATTTCTGCCCCTCATCATGTTACCAGAGGAGGAAGGGGTTGCCATCATAGAGGTCGAGCATGCAGACATACTTCCCCCCATGCCGTCGTCCTCTTCATCGTCATCCGATTGATGCGGAGTGGGCGATCCCGAAGGACCCTGACTCTGAAAGTGCATTGATCCTGAGCTCTGAGGGAGTATTGACGTTGTGTTAAGACATACACTTCGACCTCATTTCAAATGGGACATCATTTATGCATCGTTATTTAAAAATATCAACGTCAATGTACGTTTTATAAGATCAGTGTGATACTTTTGAGATCCTAATAATTGAAATCACAAATCAAATGTATAAAATGAGCATTCCAATGCTGAAGCACTTAAAGCACAAAATTTCAAATCACGCCCACCCACCTGTTGGCTGCTTTCCTCAGTTCCCATTCCAGAAGCTCCTCCCCTTTCAAGTCTCTCCCTGGCATTCGTGAAGACCGACTGAAGTACTATGGAGTCTTCATAGATGAGCGATCCTTCAACATTGTACGTCTGAGCATTTTTGCACAGGAGGAGAACATCTCTTTCGAGCTCATCAACACTTCTATAGCCTCCAGATGATATTTTTTGCTGAAATAATTATCAAAGAATTGAGCACGATAAACATTTCTAAAACATCTTTAAACAGCTTGCATAACTTATCACGGCTAAGCTCATCTTCAAAGTCATGCCGTTACAGAAGTCGACCGATTTTGCAAGATGCAGTCAATTGGACTTCCTCAATATTGCTCTTCATGACCAAAATTTCATTCAGCATAAATGTAACAAATCATCATTATCATCACCTTTATTCTTCTGAAATCCATAGGCTTTTTAATGACCTCATAATAATCTGGAAGTTCTCTTTTTGAAGGAAGAACCATGAAGGGTTCACTGAGAACCCTCTTGTCACTAGAGAAACAGGAACCGGAAACATTAGCAATTTAGCTTTGCAAAATGTCATTCAGTAGCAGAGTAACAAATAACTGCAAATAATGTGTGCTTTAAAAGGAAACACACATGTGCTCACCTATCAGCATATCCAATAACAACATCTGTTAATTTTTTCATCATTCTCAGAGCAACAGGGGAGGCCCCACCCTGGGGGTTCCTGTCATTTACTGATGGCCGACCACGCCTTTTGACGTTCGACCTTTTTGCATCTCGTCCTCTCATGTCGTCATCATCATCATCACCATCTTCACCTCTCCTTCTCTTTTTGCCTGAGCTCCTTGGACCACTACTGGATCTACCAGCAGCACGCCTCTCATCTTCCACTTCTTCTGCCTCTTCCAAAGCCTGGATTATTTAGCAATTATGGTGTTCATTGACGATTAAATCATCAAAAATAAAAAAAACCAAACCAACCCTTAGCCATTGCCTCTCAGTGAGAGTATCAGAGTAATCCACCTCTTTTCTCTGTCTTTTGGCACCAGGAAGAATCTTCTCTTCATCAACATAAGCCATCCTCTCAAATTCTTTATCTTCTCTGACCAACCAATGAGGCAGTTCATTTTCCTGCATCAACCTTGGCTTCCTCTTAGGGTCCCTTGCTTCGTTCCTTCTGCGATCCAAATCCATTTGTTGGAAGAGTTCGAATTCATTCTCTGTTCTCGCTATCATTTGATTGATTGTCTCATCATCAGGAACTTCATTCTCCTCCTGGTTTGTTAATGGATTCAAATTGTTGAAAGAAGTATTGTAAGGTGGCATCAAATTTCTTGTACGGTCACTTTCCAGCATGCATATCAACTGCATTCAATATTTCAAAATTCTTGCACCTATTGCAATATATCCCAGAACAATTTTATAGCCTAATGTTTAATAATTGCTCAATCTTAATGAAATAATCAATAGATTTAAAACAAACTTCTTCCTCTTCATTCTCCTGTTGAAGTATGGCTTGCAAGAATTGCTGCCTCTCTTGCCCAGTTGACTTCTGATCAAACATTCCAGCTTGGATGACCTTCTCATCCACATTCAACTTGTATCTTGCTGCTGCCAGAATCCTCTCCTCTACAGAGTTGACAGTCATAAGACGAAGCACCCTTACCTCGTTCTTCTGACCTATCCTATGTGCTCGATCCTGAGCTTGCAAGTCCTGAGCAGGAGATTAAAACTTATATCATTAATATTCTCACAAATTGTCATAGCTTGAATGGGGCTTGGCAAGAATTGCTTAATAGGAGAATCTAACCTGATGAGGATTCCAATCAGAGTCAAATATGATAACTGTGTCTGCAGTTTGAAGATTCAAACCAAGTCCTCCTGCTCTGGTGCTGAGAATGAAGAGAAAGACGTCCGAATCAGGATTGTTGAAGATGGTCAACAACTGCCCTCTGTCCTCACTCTTGGTTGCGCCATCAAGTCTCAGATACTTATATCCTTTGGTTACAAGAAGCGAGAACATATTTTATAAACTCTCAATTAGAAAAGGCAATTGTGCATACATGTATAATCAGAATTTGGAGATGTTCAAATGCCAGTCTATAATTTGGCCATTAGTACAACTAATACCATTATTACTGACCCCTGTAAAGAAGATAGTCTTCCATGATTGTCATGAGGGAAGTCATCTGACAGAACAAGAGACACTTGTGCCCAGTGGCCTTCAACTTTGGAAGCATTCTGTCCAATAGTTCAAACTTGCCAGATGCCCTGAACAGGTCAGCACTGTTAAACAGAAATAATTAGTTAGCGACAGTGGGAATTAAAATAATTATGCACTGGAAACAAATCCGCGACTCACTCGGCACTGACTCCGTGTTGCTTAACGAAGGCCTCCTCTATTTGTTGGAAGATGAAGGGATGGTTGCAGATCTTACGGAGTTGCATGATCGTGTTCATGAGAATTTTGCTTCCACCCTTACCCTGTAAAAATCGATCATTAACTTAAGACCTGACGAACAGTTATAAACATGTTGAAGGTGACTTATCATCCGCTTTATGTAAAACAACATGCTCACGCTCTGTTTTCCCTTTTCCGAGCCATCGGTGAGAAGCACTCCCTTGGTCTGCATGTGTCTATAGAGGAGTCTCTGGAGAGCCGACATGTCGCATTTGATCACGTACTCCACCTGCAAGTCGACGGCAACCGTTCAGGACGACATTTCACGCATTAAATTCGATGACCACATCAATAACCTTGTCTGGCAGTTGCGATTCCACTTCCTTTTTAAGTCTTCTGAGAAGGAAAGGCCTGAGAACTTTGTGCAGACGTCTGATGATCAGCAGAGTTTCCTCTTTGTTCAACTCCACCTGATAAAACATTGAGACCAAATTTCATTCAATCCATCACTTAGTGCAAGTTTCATTTTAATACAGTCAGTCCTATAAATGCTTGTAAAAGATTATTATGCTGCTCATAATATTAGCTAAGATTATGAGAAGAAGAACTATGCAACAATAAATCTCTGAGGCACTGGATAGAAATAGCTATGACCACAAATAAATGAAATGAAGCATTTGTAGAACTCTTCCTAATCACTTTAGTTGATAACAAGAAGCAAACTAATGAAATTAGGAACCTTCTCTCCAGTCATAGCAAAAGGAGCATTGAACCACTGTTCAAAGTTTGCACAGGAGTTAAATATACTGGGCAACAAGAAGTTGAGAAGAGCCCACAATTCAGGTAATTTGTTCTAAAATAAAATTTGATCAATTGTAACAGCAAATCTCAATCTGTGGAAGTTAGTTTGTGCATGCATTATAAACATTATCAATGCATGAATACCTGGAGAGGTGTACCAGTCAGTAGGAGTCTATGCTGGGCATGATAGTGAGTGTTTAAAGTCTGAGTTAGTTTGCAATGGTGGTTCTTCATCCTGTGACCTTCATCTATTATTAAATATCTCCATTGGATCTGAAGAAAATAATAAACATAACAAATTAATTTTATTCAGATTCATAACAGAAATTATCCAAACTCACCTTAGACAGTATTGGTCTGTCCTTGATTACATATTCATAGGTGGTGAGGAGAACGTTGAACTTTCCGCTCTTCAGGAGAGGGTGGCAGTTGCGTCTCATGTTCGGAGAACCCTTGTAGGCCAACTTGATTACAGAAGGAGCCCACTTGTCAAACTCCATCATCCAATTAGAAATAGTTCTATTGAAAATAAATAGAGGCTATAACCTACAATGCGACAAGACCTTCAACCTAATAAAGCAATACCATAACATAATTTAAACACTTCCATGGTAAACAACAGATTCACAGCAATAAGTGAAAATAAAGTTATTCAAATAACCAGAATATTCGAAGGTTTAAAAGTATCGACATTGCATAATCTTTTCGACTCACGAGAGTGGTACAATGATGAGATATGGACCATTGACTTTCTTCTTTTCCATGAGATGGGAAATCAAAGCAATTGTCTGGATTGTCTTTCCAAGACCCATCTCATCTGCCAGGATCCCATTGAGGCTGTTGTTGTATAAAGACACCATCCACTCCAGACCTTTCATCTGCAAAATAAATGTTGTTAAAATAACTTTAAAGCCTGCGAGCACACTGAAGCATTTTGAGAATTCATAACAGATTCATGTCATTCATGATCCATAGTATAACGAAGATTACAAACTCCAATATCAATTTACTTAATAACAATGACATCGATCACCTGGTAAGCTTTCAGTTGTCCTCCGACCAAGATTGCCGGCTGTTCTACAATGACCTCCTTGCTACTGTGGGCAATGTTGTAATAAGTCTGTTGTGAGGCCTTGTACTCGTCATCCTCATTTGAAACAGCTTTTCTGAAGACATATCACGAAGAACATAACTTGACGATTAAACCAATTGAATAATTAATATTCATGAGATCACTCACTTGACAGCCACTTGTATCTGCTTTTCTCTGGCTTCGTCATCTTCTAATTTGTCATCTTCTGATTCGGACTGGTTTAAAATGTTAAACTAATAAGAAACAAAAGCTCTGCATGAGTTTATGGTCAAGTGTCATGAACAGCTAATAATAATAATAATAATATATTTATTTATAGAGCGCCATAAGCGTAAGCGTTAGGGGCGCTTAAAATATGTCATGATAAGTAAGTTTGGCATCTTAGTCAGAACTTAAATAACCACTAAATATGTCAATGACAGAAAATTTAATTCAAAGCGCCACAACAAATTAAAGCAAGCTAACAAAGAATGACATACATTGTCATCGCTTTCATCAGAGTTGTCTTTAGGAACCACCTGGAATCTAAAACAAAATTTCCACATGCACATTTAATGTGATCTTAGCTGTTCAGATGATAACCACAATCTTGCATGAAAAACATGCTCAAAGCTAACCCACGATTAGCTTCCAGCCATGACTCCAGTTGACTGGCCAATGGTGCCTCGTCCCCTGAAAAAATTTTACCAGTGGCCAACTCCACTACTTCTATTCTTGTGTCGCTCGAAGGATTTGAATTGTCGTCTCCCGATCGCCCTCCGCTCCCGGATGCAGAGACGACATCAGTCTTCATGTTCTGAGGGAAGCCAGCAGCTGCTGCAGCTGCCATCTTTGCTTGCTTCTGTTTACGTTTTAGGGCCTTTTGCTTGCGTTTGGCCTCGACTTTGTGCTGGGTGACGAGGCGTACCATGTTGGAAACGTACTCGTCAGTCTGCGAGAGGAGGTAAGCCAATCTCTTGTCCTTCTTCTGGTCAATGAGCTTCCTGTAGCCCTCCTCATCTTCAGCCTACAAACAAATGCTGGACATCATGGCACTGAAACCAAGAAATTATTATTCGACTAACTGAAGCTTACCATGAGTCTTCTCATTCTTTCTTTTTCAATTCTCTCCTGCTCTTTTTTTTGTTCTCTTTCTGTGTTCATGTGATACATCATGATGGCCTTGTTTAGTTTGACCACCTTAGCAGAAACATTCCTATGATATTCCTTGAACTCTCTGGCATGCTGGAGGACGGCATTAAGGTACTCCTACAAAACAAATAAAAGTGAAAGCCCATTGAGTGTGCATCAATTACACAACACATAATTCAAATGATCACATTTTAGGAGCATTTAAAAATCCTAAGCACTAGTTCATTTAAATACCTGATGCTTCTGCCTCCTCTTCCTCTCCTGCTCAATCTTCTGCTGCTTCTCAAGTTTCTCGGTGATTCTAGCTTCCCTTAGAGATTGATGTTTTTGCCTCTTGTAGGCATTCAGATTCAGGGCAGTTTGGAGAGTGGAATCACGTCGCATGCATGACACTACGTCCTTTCTCAGCTGCAAGGATTAATGTTCTTAACTAATGGTTAAACAACTTAAGTATTTTAAGTCATTCCAAAGTTCTTTAAATGCATTAGCAGCACCAATAAAAATCTTAATTTCTAACAAAGCCAAAGCTTCCTCTAGCACTCATGTAAAAAATGAAAGAACCTGTTTCTGGAAATTCAGAAGTCTCAAAGCTCTTAACTCAATCAGTGCCTTGACCTTGAGATCATCTGACATCACCACTGGAAGATTTTCTAACTCCTCAATTCGATATGCTATGCGGTTTGCAATCCTGATAAGGAGAACGACATGCAAGAAGGTGTGCGGGGGTAACTCAAATAAAAAATTTGATTTCAATGTCGGGTAGCTCGACGAGTCAAACCAACCTATTCTCCCTTTCCTGCATCAAAATGAGAGGATCAAGTCCTGCTGGTTTGGCCACAGGGGCAATCTTGTTGTTCCTTTGCTGAAGAGCAACTGCTCCCTGAACTGATGGCATTTGTTGTGGTTGCCCGACATCTCTCTGACCATCAAATTCTGGTCCCCCCTCTTGAGATGAAACGGGCATCTGTTGGTTGGAAGGTTGGAGAGGTGGCATTCCAGGTTGCCCAGAAGCTCCTGGTTGATTCATCATAGAACCTGGATGCCCAGGAGGGAAAGGGAGCCTTGGATCTAAAAAGTATGCTTGAATCATCACAACAAGAACAAATTAAACAAATAAATAAACTTATTTTCATAATTTCAAAATTGTGAATGCAACACAAACTGTCACAAGTAAACTAATCAAAGTGTGCTACAACTCATGACAATGTCAGAATAAATCAATCACCCATACTTATTTATGTTTTAGCAGAGAAAACTTATATTCTGTAAGCATTTCCAGAGTTTCAATCATACCTCTCAAGCTTAAAATGGGCTACAAATTCACAAATATGCAACAAAAGGTCTATTAGAATGTCTAATATAAAAAAATCAAACCTCCAAGTGGACCAGACATTGGATTTCTTTTGGCCTCCAAGGCCATTCTCACATTGTCAGGTAATGGTTGATTTCTTGAGATGCATTTGTAAGCCATGATCTGCAGCCTGAGGAGGTGCAACTGTTGTGGGGTCATAACCACTCCAGGAGCAGGTTGTTGCTGCGGATGATGCCTCATAGCATCAGGCATGGGCAGTCCCCCAACCATCATCCCAGGTCCCATCTGCATTCCTGGACCCATTCCAGGAGGCATCTGCATCCCACTATTCATCTGTTGTGCTGAGTTAATGGGGACACCAGGACCCATCTGAATCCCCATGGGCATTCCAGGTTGTCCCATTTGCATCCCTGGTGGTTGGCCCATCTGCATTCCTGGCTGACCCATTTGCATGCCTGGCTGTGGCAAAGGTACTCCAGGTTGAGGCAAGGGTACTCCAGGCTGATTCATCGGGATCCCTTGGGGCTGATTCATCGGACCAGAACCTGCCTGTCCCATAGGCATTCCAGGCTGTCCCATCTGAGCAGGTTGCTGACTGCTTGACTGTTGTTGACCCATTTGAACTCCAGGACCTGACATTTGAGCAGGAGATATCCCTTGACTTAAGGACTGATGTTGTGAAGGAGCAGGAACTTGTCCTTGATTCATTTGAGGCATGCCTTGGGCGTTCTGCGCACCGGCAACGCCTTGATTCATAGATGTTCCAATTTGTTGTGAATTCATTTGATGTCCCTGGCCAATGGTATGGCCGAGCGGGCCCATGTTAACAGACTGTTGCGCCAGCTGTACGAATTAAAGCTGGACGATAAAATAAATACTGCCTAAAAAATAGATGAGTTAAACAAAACGCCTATTTACAACGACCGAATTCCTAACAACTCAAAATAATAATTCTTTGTTTACGGCAAACGCACAAGAATGAACGCCGAGAACGTCCATTATCAACGGTATAAGCTCTTGAGCATGCGCGTACTAGCTGCATCGTTAGTTGTAATGCATAAATTTAAAAATTTAGTTTAAAGTATGTAAAATAATTGTGAAATATTACAGAAAATATAAACATTACTTTTCAATATTTTTCAGGTTCGACAGTGATAAATAGTACTTTTTCGATTATATTTGTCATCAAAAAAGCTTTATTCAAACAATAATCATTAAAACGTTTTTAACATAGAATTTACAAGTCATGTTTTAATATTATTTATGATTGAAACAAAAACAAAATTTTCTTATTTCATGGTTCATATTTCATTCTCTTGATAAAAATTTGGAGGTATAACAGCGCCAAATTTAACCCAAAAAGTAAGATGCAAATTTTGGACCTCTGCATGGCCTAGTAAGAAAAATGGCTCGTTTTCACAGAAAATGATAATCGTTAAAAGGTGAAGGCGAATTGAAGACAATCACATAATTAAAGGGATTTAACAGAAAAACTAATGATAATGTATCTAAAGAGAAATATTGAAAAGAAAGACGAAAGGGAAATAGTTCATATGGGTAGTTCCAAATAGTTGCAACAAACAGATGAGGAGTAATGAGACAATTTAATAAAAAATGACTAAAACTGTCGGAAGAACATATATCAAGGAAAAGTTCTATCTATACAACCGTTTTTCAAATTTTTCGCGAATTTATAAACCGGACACTTTGTTCAACCTTATCATTATTGCGGGAGCACCGTCATCTAGTTATGTAAAGGACTTTAATAAATGACAACATTAAACATATCATCAAATATGTCGGATTGCGTGCGTAATCTTAACGTCCTTTTCACAAGATATTTTAGGACCGAGCAGGATTACTTACTCAATTCCCACTGCTGTTCCGGTTATGCTGCAACATCGCACATTACAGTTAACTGAGTAAGATATTTAAATATAACATGACCATGTACTTCATCTGATGACTTGTATTTGATTTTACAAGAACAAATTGAACTACTAACCTGGTTGCTAGGAAGCTCCCAACAGCCGAGAATGGAGGGGAAGAGGGCAAATGTCCAGGGGCCCGCCAAAGTCATAAAATATTATAATCATGACCCTTTTTTTGCTTCCAATTACCAAATTGATATGACATGGTTGCTTGTACATGTGCACACCAGCTACTGGGGGATGTCCTCAAATTTTTTGAGGTAAATAGATCTCTGTATTATCGCTATGCCCGAAATTTCTGACCCTTCCTCAAAATGTCAGCATGAAGAGCCTGGTCCACCTCCTTTAGCAATAAATTAGTTTTGCACCAAAATCATCTGCTGAAGGAAATCCATCGAAGCAATTTAGCTCGAACGGATAGAGGGTGAACATGATTTGATTCGTGAATGCATTTTATGCATGGTCATGTAATTAATTGTATACAATCAATTAATAGTGTATTAAAAGGGTATTTCCAGACACTAGATTAATCTATCCCGTTTATAACATGGATTAACCTGATGTCTCATCGTGCCAAAGTAACTCCCATCCATCACCTTAAGTGAGCAAGCTTGCATCTTCGACCCAAGAAAAAGTGAATTTTGCGAAAGTCATTCGTTTTAATTCTCATCCTCCTTAAACAAAAGAAAAAGCGAAAAAGACAGCGCGATTACATCATGCCAATTAAGTCTACAAATTTAGACTCATGTTAAAAGCATCACAATCAAAAAGTGCAGGATAAAGGATACATTCGCAAATTTATCAAACGACTTTATTTTTAAATTTTCATAGAATTATTTTCCTTTAATTTACTCGACGTTCGTGCGAACAACTTAGATTTGCCAGCTAGCAAACTGCAGAGAGCACCTCGACAATAGGATGATAGTTTCGCAGAAACCAATGTTCATTTTCCCACTTCATCGAGTTTCTTCCATTGTTTCCGACCTCACGTACAAATTGGTCTATTTTTTGGCTAACGTAATTCTATTTAATCCTTAAGAGAAGTTGTTGATGTTGAAGCGATCAACTCATGATCACAACTCAGTGGAATCTCAATGAAATAACTTGTATCTGATGTAAGGGATAGGCCGTCAATAATAAAAGTTAAAGATTCACTGGATGAATTGTGGTTGATTTGTACATTGGCTCAGTGAAAGTGATGGACGCCTGCAAATGCATATAAAGCACTTCCAGAGACTGGAACTCCCTTCCTGCTTCTTCAACTTAATGAGATTAATAGTTGCCTCAATCTCAAAAAAACTTTGTAAAGTCATTAAATTAGAATTGAGTGAATATTCGCTGATGGAACAGTTCAATTATGAAGTCTGAGTGCAGTAATTCATTGATTAGCGACTCACTGACTTTGTTCATCATTTATCTGATGACGGTTGGAGGACATGATTCTACAGCTACATTATCAGGTAATGAGCTTAAATAATGATGATGATGATGACGATGATGATGATGACTGCAACAACAATGATGGTGATGGTATATAACGAAGCGACAGCAGACGTTGTGAATGAAAATGATAACAATGTTAATAAATAATAATAATAATAATAATAAAAATAATTCAATATAAAAATTATGAATATTAATAAAGAGGTGAATGTGATGGTTGTTATTTCAATAATCGTTATTGCCTGGAGCAACGCCAGCATAATTGATGCAATAAATTAGCAATAAAACCACGAATTAACCACAATCGATGATGACGTCATGACAGGCAGGGCTGGACAGTTGAGCAGAATTGAGAGGAGTTTCGTGTTTGTCGAAGGACAACGGAGCATCACAATCGGCTGTCCTTTCATTGGCAACTCCGACACCAAGTTGGTATCAAGAAGATACATTGAAGGAATGGAATGTGGATGAATGAGTGTCGTTGGTTGAAAGTGGTTGTTTTAGATGAATATCCAATGCATAACTACATGTATATCATTTGGACGTTGCTCTCTTAACGGGATTCGAATCCGCGCTGCCATCGCGAAAGGCGGAAGTCTTAACCATTAGATCTCGTGGGAGCAGAGTGATTGAGTGAAAAGGTGAAAGTTTGGTTTGAAGAATGGATGGGATTCCCGCTTGAAAACAAACTTTTGCTTCGAGAGTTTATTATTTATCTAAAAATGCGGATAAGTCCTTTCATATAAGTTTATTTGATGTCACTTTCTGCATGTCATTCACTCATTCATCTCTTTCTCTCCACTCATGGCGGTGGTATCGTGGTGATGACGATACCATTGATAATGATAACGATGGTGATAAAGAATATGAAGGTGAAGACAACAATTATGACAAAGAGGAATGTGATGATGATGATGATGATGATGACGATGACGACGACGACGACGATGATGATGATGATGTGGCGGTTCAGAAGCAAACAAAGAAACAAAATTGCAATAAAAAGGAAACATTTTACAACACTTTTACGAGCCGTTTATAATGGATTTGTTATTTCGTCTCCACAAACCATGTTTCCCTTATTCATCGTTATCATCATCATCGTCGTCGTCGTCGTCGTCATCGTCATCGTCATCGTCATCATCATCATCATCATCATCATCATCATCATCATCATCATCATCATCATCATCATCATCATCATCATCATCATCATCATCATCATCATCATNGAGAGGATTGAGTAACAACCACGAATCATTTGGATTTTATTATCGTCAATTGTCGTCGTCGTCGTCGTCATCATCATCATCATCATCATCATCATCATCATCATCCCATCATCATCATCATCATCATCATCATCATCATCATCATCATCATCATCATCATCATCATCATCATCATCATCATCATCATCATCATCATCACTTAAATCATCACTGTTTCGTCAGCCTCATTATCATCAACATTCACTTTTTCATCATTGTCGTCACACTCACCATCATGTGTACGAGTGGCTGCTGACAGCATTGAAAGGTAATTATGTGATGTTGAAGTTGATGATGATGATGATGATGACGTAAGAGCTTACATGGAGCTGATATGCAAAAGCTAATGAAACGAAAAGTACATTGGTAACGATAAATTTATAGCATTGGAAACATTTTTAATGTGGAAACCAGTGAAGTGGAACAAGGGTGAGCAAGGAAATATAATAAGCAGCACACCGAAGAATTGAAACAGTTGGTGGACTTTCGAAACTTTCATTTTGTATTCGATGGTGGTAATAGTGATGATTTTTTTTATGATTTTGATAATTTTACTAAATTTGTTTAAAATACGCTTTTTTTACTACTAATATCTGCAATTTAAATGAAGATTAGAAATTTTATATTTTATATTTAGCAATTTGGCAAAATAAATTAAATCCTTGAAAACAAACTGACGATTAATTGTGAATAACATGTCCATCATCACCATGCTAATTAGTTTCTTCTACTTTCTTCACCATGCTGACGATTACTATACCTTTGTTTCGTCGTCATCATCACCACCATCATCATCATCATCATAGCCATCGTCATCATTATCATCATTATCATCATCATCATCATCGCCGAATTTAAGGACGCATGGAAGAAATATTTTTGAAGTGTTTATGGTAATCCTACACTCAGTGTAACATTTTTCGTGCCATTAACCGGCATCCACCTTATTACAACCGTGCTTATCATCATCATCATCATCATCATCATCATCGTCATCATCATCATCATCACCATTATTATCATCATCATCTTCAACATCATCATCGTCGTCATCGTCGTCGTCATCATCATCGTCATCGTCATCATTATCATCATCATCATCATCATCATCATCATCGTCGTCGTCGTCGTCGTCGTCGTCACAGGAAAGCAATGAGAATGAATTGTTCCATAAAAGCGGAAACTCTTCTTCCTCACGGCATTTTGCTTGTCAAGGTCAATTGTGGAAAAGTTTCCAAGGAGGAATGAGTGAATGAATTGATGGAAGGATGAACGGATGGGAGGATGTATTGATTGGTGGATGGATGGAAGGATGAATATATTGGTGGGTGGATGGATAATTGGACACAGCACCAAGTCATTAAAAACGGTTGGCATTTAGATTCACCTGGAAAAAAAATGGACTTGTTGTTGCGGACAACGAGAGCAGAATTAGTGTCGACGAGAGCGATGGAACTCTCGAGATAATCCAGCCGACGTTCGGAGACCAGGGTATCTACTGGTGCAATGCATTCAACCAGTACGGTAGAGCTGCTATGCCCGAGGTTGACGTGACCAGTGCAGGTTGGTTTTGATGTGCTTCCATGCAGGACAGCTTGATCGATTGTCGTACTTGTAACTTGTGCTTTCGTGGGAAGTCATGGGAGCTGGGAAGATGAAAATATTGCAACAGGAACGGGTGGAAGCTAGTTTAAAATTGGCGCATAAATCATTGAAATCTTGGGGCTAATAACGAATTCTTAAATGGGGTTGTTGAGTTTATCAATCTTTGCAGTTCTACATCGATTCCTCTCCTCAAATCCATCTCGACCTACATTCCACGACGTAACTGTTGGACGATCGTTCCGCATGACCTGTCAGGCACCTTTAAGTCATCCTCCGTGCAGCACTTATTGGGCGGTCTTCAACCCCGTCACTGCGAGACTCAGGAACCTGGATTTGAGTGAAAGAGTGCAAACGGATTTTGATGGTGAGTCCCACTGGTGGAGAGTCTGATTGTGATTATGATTGCAGATATGATGGTGATGGTGATGCTAGTGGAGATAAAAGTGGAGGAACTGATGATAATGGTTGTTGTTTTAAAGACCACTGAGAGATGACGATAAAAAGTGTTGGGTTTCAGTAACACAAAGATGGAAGAATATTCAAATCGTGGTGCTGATGCTAGTGGTGGAATAATTGATGATGATGACGATGGTGATGATGATGACGATGATGATGATGCTGATGATGTTGCTGCTGCTGCTTATGATGATGATGATGATGATGATGATGATGATGATGATGATGATGATGATGACGATGATGATGATGAGAAGTGTTGAGGGTAATGGGTCAACGAATCAATGAATCAAAATGTTCTTGATTCGACAATGTATCTCATAAAGCATTTGATGTTGCTTGACACNAATGATAATAATAATAATAATAATAATAATAATAATAATAACAATAATAATAATAATATTAATAATAATAATAATAATAATAATAATAATAATAATATAAACAATGATAACCAAAACAATAAGGCGCACAGTTTTTGTTTTATTTTGCTGCTTGTCTCAGTACAAATTTGATAGAAATTGCTCAACTGACGATGATTTTGTAAACTACTTTTCATCATCTTCCTCCTCGTCGTAGTCTTCATCCTCCTGAAATTTCATCACAATCATCATTTCCATTATCGCAGTCATTCATTTTAAAATTAAACTTGTTAATTGTAAGATCTTTTTTCAAATATCGTTTGAGCTTGTATCAAGATGAAAATGACAACATGAACAACACAAGATGTAGTGATTACATTCAATGTGTTAAATAACACAATAATAGCAAGCCATACGACGTATTATATAATATACGGGATGATGATAGTGATGGAACTGATATTAATTATAGTTGCCATGAATCATCCGTTTTGGGGCATTCAGTGCATGGAAGCCATTAGCATGGAAATGTCGGTTTTGAGATCTCCTTTATAAACTACACTCACAGAAAGCGTAACATCATCATCAACATAATGATCACAAGCATCATCATCATCATCGTCATCGTCATCGTCATCGTCATCATCAACATAATCATCACAAGCATCATCATCATCGTCTCCAGTCGGTGCATGATTGAAAGGTTTAAAATGAAAAGTATAAAATTGTCGATGGTCACAAAGTCGACATGATCTTATTTGTGCGACGAATCAATTCCATGATTAAACAAGTAAATGAACACACGAGTGCCATGGTGTGTTTTCGCCAACAACTCCCACGTTATTATATAATAATAATAATAATAACAATAATAATAATAATAATAATAATAATAATAATAATAATAATAATAATAATAATAATAATAATATTAATAACAATAATAATAATAATAATAATAATAACAATAATAATAATAGTAATAACGGCTGTACATTGAGAAGCGCAATGGAGGTAGGGGACTTGTTCAGTTGTCTGCTTACAGCTGCTCCGTGGTTAATTTTTTCAATTTGAGTGATTATATTGAGCAGGACAAAGACAGGTTTTGCAGGCTTGTAAAAAAATTATGAGGCTGGGAAGGCAAACTATTCTCTCGTGAAGGAAGCAAAGGCAATAAAGAATAAATATTTGCTTTTGTCAACAACTCAAACACCAGCGACAATGATGCTAAAGGACAGCATAAAGACAATTTTTTTACAGCCTTGAAAAAGCTTTTGTTGACAAAGAAGCAAGTAGTGCTTGGTTAAGAAGTTGTTGTATGTTCTTACCATTTGTTGTTTTAACAACTTACAAGAAGTGCAGGGCTCACAGGAGAAACTGCAAGCTTGATCATGACAGGTCAGGACCAGACACTCAGATACCAGATACCATCAACGTAAAATCTTAAAGAAGCAGATAGATGGCAATTGCAGAGTATGTGGCAAGACCCAAGAAACCACTTAACGACAGGTTGCACTATGCTGGCATCAACTGAATATTTGCACCGACATAACAGGGTGGCAAGCCATGTTCATTAGGTAGTATGCCGTGGACTTGGTTGTGAAGTTCCCAACAAATGGTATGAACATACAACCCCAAGTGTGGTAAATATAAACGAGAATATCATCTTGTGGGACTACGCAATAATCACGGACAGAAAAATCTTAGCCAACAGACCTGAATTTGTCATCCACGACCAGTGTTATTTCAGTTAGGACCTTTCAGTTAGAGTTTGAGTTACAGTTAGTACTTTCCAGTTACAGTTAAAGTTACAGTTAACTTTACACTATCTTTCCAGTTTTCAGTTACAACTTTCCAGTTA